>CACVBM020001219.1:17699-99543 GCA_902728155.2 Microthlaspi erraticum | reverse complement strand
CCTCATTTTGTTTCTCTACGGCTTCCGCGGTTTGGACTATTTGAATCCCCAAGTTCTGGACATGAGAGGAGAGAGATCCAAACTTGCTGCAAATATCAGTGAAGACACGATCTAGCTTCTCATAGAGGCTCTGGGTGGTTTGCCTTTGCTCCTCCATATATCTTTCCAAGACCACATCTAACTTCTCTTCTTGTTGAGCCGGTGCAACAGCTTGAGGGAAAGTGAAGGGCTGCTCCACCTGATAGATTCCCTTAGGATAGACTTGTTTCTTAGGCTGGTATTGAGCTCCTTGATAGACGTTCTGGCCAGGATACACGAAGTTTTCACCAATGTAGTTCACTTCCTCTTGATGCCGCCTAACCGGTGGGGGCATTGCATAAAAGCTCATCAAGTCCATTCTTTCTCTCCTTTGTCTCCTTGTTTTGAGTTGGATCTTCTTGTGATGCACCTGAAAACAAAAGAAAGAGAAGATAAACAAGTAAGCAAATTTTTATGATTTTTTTTTTTTTGAAAAACAGAAAAGTAAATTGCAAGAAAACAAGAACTAGACTAGAATTCAATCAAAAAAGCTTGAAGGAAATGAAACAATCTCCCCGGCAACGGCGCCAAAAACTTGATGGAGGCTGGGTTTAGCTTCCTCAAATGATAATATTTTTAACCCAACCAATGTAGCTGCAAGTGCACAGCAAGAGCAGTAGTATAGTCGGGGTCGAACCACAGGGAGATGTGATTTCACTTCAAACCTACAAAGATTGAAAATCAAGCTAGAACAAAATATGAGAGGTTGTGAGTAGCAAAGCAAAAGAGAACAAAGCAGTGATTAGAATGAGGTGTAAACAATAAGGGAAAGTACTAGGCATTAGGCAAATCGCAAAGCATCACAAATTATCAACAAACAATCAAGTGAAGGGATTCATTATCATTCTTGAACTCAAATCACTAAGGTATAGTCTTTCCACTTTCGTGGCTCCAACCACTATGTTTAAACAACCTAATAGACTCAGCTTTCGTTGGTTATTACAAGTTGTAAACATGCATTACAAGGTTCAAGATTCAATTGTTCACAATAGTCCATAACTCAACTTTCGTTGGCCATGACCTATTGCTCACCAAATACTAGTTCCGGCAATATAGCAAGCTTTTGGAGAGTATATTAACCCAAGATCCGATGCTAGATGATCAGAAAAGCAAACGGCATTATGCTCAAGTAAAGGTGAAGAACTCAAAATATAATCCCAACTCACAAGATCAAAAGATTAAAGTTGACAATTCATGAACTCATTGATTTACCATTAGCCTAGCAAAGGATCTACTCAGCCATGATGCAAACAACACAACAAGTTATGATTGAAAGCATTATGAAAGTATTAAAAGAGGTAAAGGGATGAAGAAAGCTTCTCTATTGATGAACAAAGTCGGATTCTCCCTTGAAACTCTTAGATCCAATACAAAAGAATGAGAAGAAAAGAAAACAAAGGTTGTATGTTGTGCTAAGGGTCTTGAACGGCGCCTCCTTTCTCTTCCTCTGGACGGCGCAGCTTCTTCTGGCTTCTCTCTCTGACGGCCAACCCTAGAAACCCTCGACTCTCCTTTGTTTTGAGGCTAAAAACATGTATTTATAGGTTGTAGGTCGGTTAGGGCATTGAAGTGCCGGAAAAGGAAAGTTTCCCATGAGCCGGGCCTCTTCTCTCACGTCGTGTATGGGCTGGCATTGACACCAAGGAAGCCTCCAAACATTAGCTAGGACTCTCCCTTGTTGACCAAGGCCTTGGGCGCGGTTTATCGGGCCTTTAGACACTCCAAATCCTCCATGGGCTCCGTTTGCTCGCTAACCGGACATGTCTCGGTAGAAAATAAGTTCCGGCCCGATGGTGGATCCAAATGACTTCATTCCACTTCTACGTGATGCATGACTCAAGTATCTATCTTTCCATATCAAGATCGTGACTTTTGGACGTCGGGAACTCCTCCGTTCGCGGCCAAACTTCCGAAGCTTCGTTCCTGCTCGATAGCGAGAATTGTCACTTGGAGATAAAATGATGCTCTTGACTTGGAAACTTGCATGGATCATGGTTTGAGGCTCTTTTGCTCCTTTTTCCATCCTTTTTGATAGTTTACCCTGTTAAGACTCCAAAACCAACAAATACAAGAAAACTACCTCCAAAGGCATAAAACCTTTATGAAAGTACTTAAAAACATATGAAAATACTAAGTGAAAACATGCAAAATATGGATATATCACTAACCTCTGCATAAATTTAAAGCGTGAATTCTTTATCAAGGGGACATCGATCAATTGAACTTGTTCTTACCCACTTGATCCTCTCCAAGATTGCCTCTTTAAGTGCAATGAGTTCTTTTCCTCTCTCTTTCTCACATCAGAACTTTGAAAGGTCAATTTCTCCCTACTTTTCTAGGGTATCATTTTATTTTTTCTATTGACCCTTCTTTCAACCACAGGATAAGTCTTTAGCTTGTTCCTTGTTTGACTAAGGTATTCCATAAGACATGAAGGTACAGACATATGCATTCCTCATGCTTACTTGTTTTCCTTGTGCTCTTTGAGCTTTTTCTCATAAACATTACTTACCATTTGGGATGGGAGAGAGAGGAGAACTCTTTAAAGATTAGACAAATCTTATTGAAAATCAAGCAAGGAACTGTCGACATGTATGCCAACCCCCTTGACAAGAGTAATTAAGATTGATTAAGGGTGAGGTTAACTCTAGATTGCTTGGTTACCTTAGAAATTTTGCTGAGCTAGCATGTCGATCCACTGTAAGAGCTTCTGTTAGGCTTGTGCCTTTAGCTGGTTTCTGCTCTAGGGTCATGGATTGTTAGCACAACACTCTCAATTCTCAAAGCAAGTTCATAACTTCCGGACTGGTTTTTGACTCAATAAAACTTTTTGAAAAACATGAAACAAAGTGAATAAAACATAAGAAAAGAAAGAAAAATGCATTAGTAACACAATAAAACTCCCCCCAGACTTAACTTGCACCGTCCCGGTGAAAGCAAATCACATTAAGGTGAGAGGTAATATTCAAAAAAAAAAAAATTAAAGAAAGAAAATGAAAAGAAATGACCTTCAATGGGTTGCCTCCCATTCAGCGCTTTGTTTAAAGTCATTAGCTTGACTGTATGGCACTTCCTTAAGGATCTGGTGGATCGCCAAGAGCCAGTGTGGTCTCCTGTGGTATGTGGTGGAAGCTAGGTAGGGTTTTAACCTTTGTCCATTGACTGTAAAGTCTCCTCCCATTGGGTCCCATAGTACCACTGCTCCATAGGGGCGAACTTCTTTAATCCTGAATGGTCCTGACCATCTTGAGCGAAGCTTTCCTGGAAAGAGTTTCAACCTTGAGTTGAATAGTAGAACTTGGTCGTTTGGCGCAAAGTTCTTTGGGATGATCTTGCGGTCATGGAAAGCTTTGGTTCTCTCCTTATAGATCTTTGAATTCTCATAAGCCAGATGCCTAATCTCATCAAGCTCATTCAGCTGAATCAATCTTCTTTCTCCTGCTGTCTTTAGGTTGAAGTTCAACTCCTTAATAGCCCAAGCTGCTTTGTACTCCAGCTCTACAGGTAAATGACATGCTTTACCATAGACAAGATGAAAGGGGGTGGTACCAAGTGGTGTTTTGAAAGCAGTGCGATATGCCCATAGAGCATCATCTAGTTTGGCACTCCAATCCTTCTTGTCTTCCTGTTGTCTTCTGAAGTATGCTCTTGAGTTCTCTGTTTGAGATCTCAACTTGTCCACTAGTTTGGGGGTGGTAAGGAGAGGCAACTTTGTGAGTAACTCCATGCTTCTTCAAAAGGTTGGCAAAGATTCTGTTTATGAAATGTGAACCTCCATCACTTATGACTATCCTAGGCACTCCAAACCTTGGAAAAATGATGGATTTAAACATCTTGATGACCACTTGTGCGTCATTAGTAGGGCTGGCAATGGCTTCCACCCATTTGGAGACATAATCAACTGCCACTAGAATGTATTGGTCACCAAAAGAGGTTGGGAAGGGTCCCATAAAGTCAATGCCCCAAACATCAAAAACTTCAACTTCTAGTATAAAGTTCTGTGGCATCTCATTCCTCTTGCTTATATTTCCCATTCTTTGGCAAGCATCACATCTTGATATGAATGCATGAGCATCCTTAAACATTGTTGGCCACCAAAATCCAGCTTGTAGACCTTGGATACTGTCTTGTAAGTGGCAAAGTGCCTGCATAGCTAGAACTATGACAAGCAAACAATATTCCTTCTACCTCTTCCTCAGGTATGCATCTTCTAAACATTCCATCTGAACATTTCTTGTATAAGTAAGGTTCATCCCAGTAGTACCTTCTTACATCACGCAGAAACTTCTTCTTTCTGTAGCCAAAGAAGTTTGGTGGTGGGTATTCAGCTGCAAGGAAGTTTGCTATGTGGCGAAACCATGGTGTGTTTGATGATGAGATCTTTGTTCCTGGCCTGTGATGGCTAGTTGTCCATGCTTATTGCTAGCTTCAGCTGCATAAACTGATTCTTCAGGTAGCCTATCATCAAGAGGTAGATTTTCTTCAACTCTCATCCTTGAAAGGTGATCAGCTACTCCATTATCTGCTCCTCTTCTATCCTTGATCTCAAGATCAAATTCTTGCAATAGTAGTATCCATCTCAGCAATCTTGGCTTGGCATCTTTCTTGGATAAGAGATACCTTAATGCTGCATGATCAGAATGAACTATAACTTTTGATCCCACCAAGTATGATCGAAATTTCTCAAATGCAAAGACAATAGCAAGAAGCTCCTTTTCTGTTGTGGCATACTTGCATTGTGCCTCATCAAGTGTTCTGCTGGCATAATAGATCACATGTAGCTTCTTGTCTTTTCTTTGCCCAAGTACTGCTCCTACTGCATAATCACTTGCATCACACATTATCTCAAAAGGTAGTTCCCAGTTTGGAGGTTGAACCACTGGCGCACTGACCAATGCATCTTTGATCTTAGTGAAAGCCTTGTGACACTCCTCTGTGAACTCAAAGTTAAATCCTTGCATAAAGGCGTGTTAGCGGCCTTGCTATCTGTGAGAAATCTTTAATGAACCTCCTGTAGAACCAGCATGTCCTAGGAAGCTTCTGATATCTTTAACTGTCTTGGGCGGCTGAAGGTTTGTCATTACTTCAATCTTGGCTTTGTCAACTTCTATGCCTCTCTCTGAGATTCTATGTCCAAGCACTATTCCATCTCTAACCATAAAGTGGCACTTCTCCCAATTTAGAACTAGATGCTTGTCTTCACATCTCTGTAGCACTCTTCCAAGATTTCCCAAACATGATTCAAAGGAAGAAC
The DNA here is from genome assembly GCA_902728155.2 of Microthlaspi erraticum. Taxonomy (NCBI): domain Eukaryota; kingdom Viridiplantae; phylum Streptophyta; class Magnoliopsida; order Brassicales; family Brassicaceae; genus Microthlaspi; species Microthlaspi erraticum. Next base: position 94,211 of record CACVBM020001219.1, on the reverse strand, counting down.
CATATACTGAGAAATCATCCATGAAAACCTCCATAATCTCTTCTATTAGGATCTGTGAATATGGACATCATACACCTTTGGAATGTAGCTGGAGCATTGCACAATCCAAAAGGCATTCTCCTATAAGCATATGTGCCATAGGGACAAGTGAATGTAGTCTTCTCCTGATCATCTGGGTGGATTGGAATTTGGAAAAATCCTGAGTATCCATCCAAGAAACAGTAGTATTGATGATTGGCAAGGCGCTCAAGCATCTGGTCTATGAATGGCAAGGGGTAGTGGTCCTTGCGCGTGGAGGAGTTCAGCTTTCCTGTAGTCGACACACATTCTGTGTCCATTGATTGTCCTTGTTGGAATGAGCTCATCATGTTCATTCTTGATGACTGTGATCCCTCCTTTCTTTGGCACGACATGTACAGGGCTGACTGATATACCTCTATTTTACCTACTTTTTATGCTATTTTACTATGGTTTTCTAATGGTTTTCTAGTGGATTCTTGTGTTAAAAGGTAGTTTTTATGGATTTATAGTGCAAAGAGTCATTTTAGGTAAAAAGGTGCATTATGGAGCAAAACAGGAGATTTGGACTCTAAACCAGTTCAATGCCCCTGCATCAACTTTGGATGGAGCTAGAAAAAGATCTACTCAATGGATTTCATCAAGACCAGTTCCCTGCGTGCTCTGATTGAGTTAACTTTCCAACGCAAGTGGAACGGCCTCATTTGGATGAGTAGAAAAGGAGTTATAGCCAAAAGAGTGAAGGCTGCTCCAGACGGCCATATCGAGAATCAGCGCCCGAACGCGCAGTCCGGCTGGCCGAGGAACGAATGTTCCGCGCTCGGCCAAAACCGTATTCCGTCCGACTGAAGTCTCGGCCAAAGTCCAAACCATCGGCCGATCACGCATCACGACCCGGGAAACAAGCCCGCGGTCGGCCAAGCAAGCGTCACGCCACGCCGCGCACGACCAAGCGCGCGAGCCGGGAAACAAAGCCTCGCGGCCGCGCAACCCGTTCCGCGTACCACGGCCGATGCATCCGTCCGAGCCGGGAAGACGCCCACGTCCGGCCGAGAAACCATCGGCCAAATCTCACCGTCCGACCAAGCCGGCCGACCGTGAAATCATCCGGCCCCGACCGTTCCGACTCGCCAAAGACCCGACTGTCCGGCCGACCGTCCCGCACGACCGTCCGAACGCCGCGGTCGACCCGAAGCCGTTTTTGAAGCCCAATCCGCACAATTCAAGCCCAAAGCCGGCGCCGACCTAGCTAGATTAGGTTTAGCCGTCTTCTTATACTTAGAGCATTATAAATACTTCTTTTTAGCCTTGTAACTCAAGAAGGAGAGAGACCACAATCTATTTTACATCTTAATAAAGTTTTGCTTGCTTTTACTTTGTTCTTGCTTGTTACTCTTTCTAGAGAGGATTCGAATCTCTGTTCTTATGAATATGAATTCGTTTCCTTCTCTATGTCTGAGTAGTTTACTTGTTAAGTGATAGGAAGTCAAAGGATAGCATTCATGTATGCTTGATGATTGATCACAATTAGGGTTTTACTTATAATCTCCATCTTTGCTTATACTTAATGCTTGTTGTTAATCTGGCCAATTAGCATATGCCTTTAGGTTGATTTGAGCCTCGACAGTGCTGTATCATTCGCCTGAACTAGTATTTGGTGGGCAATCTCTTTTAGACTGCGACAGTTGATCTACTTGTAGGTTGTGAACAATTGATCTTGATCGAACTAATGCTTGATTTAATCACCTAGGGACATACCAAAAGTTTAGCGACTAGGTAGATTAACAAAGGGGTCGGAGCCTCGACAGTGGAATGATCATACCATAGTGTTTCAAGTTCTAGATTAGCACCTAAGTGCGGTAACCCTAATTGATTGATTTCATGCTTCTTGAATTGCTTATCTCAAGACTATCCTATTGCTTAGCCTTTCTCTCCTATTGATTACTTCCTTTTAATTACTTGCATGCTTTACTTTCTCTGCACTCAACCAACTTATACTTTTGCCCTAGCTTGTTCTCAAACTCATAACTTGTAGTGTGCAATCTGGTCCTCGTGTTCGATACCCGTTTACTACTTCTGACCTGTGCACTTGCAGAATCAGGGATAGGAAAGGGGAAGACCTGATCCCGCGATCACTGACCCATGCACTATCTGATATTGGATAAATCACTCCAGCCTTTAATAGCTTCATTATCTCCTTCTTGACAACTTCCTTTAGGTTTGGGTTTAGCCTCCTTTGGTGTTCAATTGAAGAACTAGACTCATCCTCCAGGATGATGCGATGTGTGCATAGTTCAGGTGAGATTCCTGTTAAATCATCCAAAGAGTAACCAAGAGCCTTTCTATGCTTTCTCAGTTCGCGAACAAGTAAAGCGGTCTCTTCTTTTGTTAGTGCAGCATTAACAATAACAGGATATGTTTCATTAGGACCAAGATATTCATACCTTAGACCAACTGGGAGTTGTTTGAGCTCGGCTTTTGGAGCTCTAAGTGGGCACCATGGGTCGAACTTAACCTTGGTTTGTGATTTTCCTGCCTTGTCAATGTCTGGCTCTTCCTCTTCTCTCTCTAAGTCCATATAAGCTATCAGCTCTTATAAGCTTCCTTGAATCCATGAACTTGACTAAGCATTGAGCTTCTCTTTCCATGTATCCATACTCATTCTCAGCTTTGTCAAAGCTAGCTCCAAGGGATCAATAAGAAGGAGTTCATCCAGCACTTCTTCTCTTGTCTCTGCGAGCTCTCCAATCCAAAAAGCTTGACCATCTACAGTTGGTTTCTCCATAGACTTGTTTACTTCGAAATTCATCACTATATCTCCAAGATGCAAGTCAATCTTTCCATTCTTGACATCTATTATAGCTCCTGCAGTAGCTAGGAATGGCCTTCCCAAGATAAGAGGGTCTTTAGGTTGGTGTTCCAGCTCAAGAACTACAAAATCAGCAGGGATGTAGCAATCTCCAACCATGATTGGAACATCCATAATAACACCAACAGGGCGGCGAACAGATCTGTCTGCAAAGACTAGAGAGATCTTTGTAGGTTTGAAGTCAGTGATGCCCAATAGCTTGGCCACTGAGTAAGGCATTAGGTTCACACTAGAACCCAAATCACAAAGTGCTCTATGGAAGTGTGTAGAACCGATCTTGCAAGACAAAACAAAACTCCCTGGGTCGTTCAGCTTCTCTGGCATGCGATTCTGAAGTATGGCGCTACACTCCTTTGTAATCATCATTGCTCCTTCTTCAAGACTCACATTGCTTGTGAGTATGGCCTTCATATACTTCCTGAGAGATGGAATTATTTGGCAGGCATCAATGAAAGGTAACCTTACTGAAAGTTGGCTAACAAGATCCTTGAGCTTTGCTTGCTCCTTCTCCTTCTTGGGTTGAGAAAGAACATTTCTGTATGGGATCTTTGGCTCATACACTCTTGGTTCTTCAGGTGGCTTCTCCACTTCCTCCTGAGTTCCTGGTTCTATTCTGACATGGACTTCCTTAGGTGGTTCAGTCCCATCTCCAATGATAACATACTCCATTGGTTTCTTCTTGATTGGCGGCTTTGCTTCCTCTTGATCTGGGTATGCTGGTGGCTCATACCCTTTTCCATTCCTAAGAGTGATAGCTGCTACAGCTGCTCTCCTTGGATTGATTTCCACTTTTCCTGGTAGCACCTTCTTCTCTCTTAATAGAGCTGGCTATGTTGGCAACTCTAAGATCCAAGTCTCTTGTGAAAGAAGAAATAGAATCCAACTTCTCATTCAATCTCGTGAAGGCTGACTCCAATCTCTCATCAATCAAGGCTGTGTGCTCTCTATGAGAACTCTTGATGAAAGTTATCAAATCTTCAAAATTGCTCCTTGGCTCCATTCTTCTCTTGTGAGGTGGTTGCTGATAATTTCTTCCTCCATGAACATCCCTCTTCTCATTGGGTGATTCTTGAGTAAAAACATCATGCTCTCCCTTTCCAAGCTTCTTCTCCATGTGTGATCCATCTATTCCAACAAAGTTTACTTCTTCTTGAAAGCTTGGAATCAAATCTCCAAAGTAGTCTTGAATTATTGTGGATTCAACTCTATAAGCTTCTCTTTGTCTCTCCACTTCTCTTCCTTGGTTTCTCAGTATCTCAGCCATCATGGCTTTGATTTCGCTGTATCCATCTCTGTATGGATCAGAATTTATGGCCTTCACTGCTCTCTCATGCCCAATGAAGTTGTCACTGTCGCTTGAGGCTAGATTTTCAATCAAAATCTTTGCTTCAGTAACTGTCTTGGTCATGAAATTTCCATTGCTGGCTGTATCAAGAGAAAATCGACACTTCCCACTTATTCCTCTGTAGAAAATGTTCCATAGACTGCCCTCAGATAGCCCATGGTTAGGACACTCTCTTGTATAGTCCTTAAAGCGCTCCAATGCTTCATGAAAAGGCTCCACCGGCCCTTGTTGGAAACTAGAGATCTTTTCTCTCAACAAGTTTGCTCTTTGCTTTGTGAAAAAGTGACCTAGGAATGCCACCTTGTACTCTTTCCATGTGGTTATGGATTGAGCTGGAAGAGACTTAACCCAGCGCAAAGCCTTCCCTGTCAAAGTGAAAGAGAATAGTTTGCACTTTAAGTACTCCTTGGGTGCACCTCCTGCACTGATGGTGCCACAGATTTCTTCAAAAGCATCAATATGTTCCAAAGGATTCTCCTGGGTTTTCCTTGGAACTGGTTTTGTTTCACCAAACCAATGATCTCCGGTGAAATCTCATAGCTTCTTCCTTCAGGAAGTGGCGGCTGGATGGGATTCCGATCGATTAGTAGTGTTGGATTGGAATCGAAGTCTCCCATGACTTCTTCATTGTGTCGCGCTCCATCATTGGCGCGATTGTGCGCGGCATGTGGATCCGGCGGATCTTCGTTGCTCGGCCAGCGCGATCTCTCTCGCGGCCAAGTTCTCTCTATCCTCTTGATCGTCTGAATCACTCATGTTAGAGTTTCCTCTTTCAAGCTTAGTACCTGAAAGGATAGAGGCAAGATTCTTTAAATAGAAAACAGTAAAAAGGAAAAACAAAAGTTGAAAGTTTGCAAAAACAAAAAGGAAAAACGAAATTCTAGGCTAGACTATAGTTGGGAACTCGAAGGTAGCTGTATTGCTCCCCGGCAACGGCGCCAAAAACTTGATCGCGGGATCAGGTCTTCCCTTTTCCTATCCCTGATTCTGCAAGTGCACAGATCAAAAGTAGTAAACGGGTATCGAACACAAGGAGCAGATAAGTACACTTCGAGTATTGCAAGTCTAATATAGCTAGAAAACAAGTATGATTTAGGGTTTTCGATTGTGTAACAAGGAAATCAAAACAACTAAACGGTTTATGAAAATCAATAAAGGGAAACGCTAGGCAATGAGAAACTCGCAGAGATTCAAGGTTAACAAGATATTAGAAGGTTCGCTAGGGTTTGCGCTATCTAGAACTCAGGTCACGATTGTATGATCTTTCCACTGTCGAGGCTCCGACCCCTTTGTTAATCTACCTAGTCGCTAAACTTTTGGTATGTCCCTAGGTGATTAAATCAAGCAATAGTTCGTTCAAGACCCAATTGTTCACAACCCCGCATAGATCAACTTTCGCAGTCTATGAAGTTTTGCTCACCAAATACTTAGTTCAGGTTATATAGCAAGCTTTTGGAGAGTATATGAAACCTAAGATCTGATGCTAGTTGATCAGAAAAGCAAGCAGCAATGAATTCAAGCAGAGGCGAAGATGCGATATGATAAACCCTATGTGACTTCTAACAACCTATCAAACCATGAACTCTTTGATAGATCTCACAACCTAACTAGTGAATTACTCAGACATAATCAAAGCAAAACACAAAGAGATGAAGAAAACATGATTGCAATAAAACTCAAAGTATGAAATTGTAATACAAGGCGGCTCTCTCACAAGAGGCTAAAAAGCTATATATATAGTGCTAGGTCTTCTAGAGGCGGCTTAGGGTTAAGCCGGGCTTGAAAATATGAAATTGGGCTTCAAAAAGGGCTTCGGGTCGACCGCGGCGTTGGGATCGGTCGTGACGATCGGCCGGATAGTCGGGTCTTGGGCCGAGTCGGAACGGTCGTGGCCGGATGATTGCACGGTCGGCCGGCGTGGTCGGCGGATAAGGATTTGGCCGAAGGTTTCTCGGCCGGACGTGGATGATCTTCCCGGCTCGGACGGATGCATCGGCCGTGGTACGTGAACGGGTTGCGCGGCCGCGAGGCCTTGTTCCCCGGCTCGCGCGGCATGGTCGTGTGCGGCGGCGTGACGTGATGGTGGCTTGGCCGACCGCGGGCAATATTCCCGGGTCGCGATTTGTGATCGGCCGGGTGACTTCGAACTTTGGCCGAGACTTCAGATGGACGGATATGATTTTGGCCGAGCGCGAAACAATAGTTTCTCGGCCAGCCGGATTGCGCGGTTGGGCGCTGCTTTCTCGATAGAGCCGTCTGGACAGTCTTCACTCTTTTGGTTATAACTCCTTTTCTACTCATCCAAATTAAGCCGTTCCACTTGCGTTGGAAAGTTAACTCAGGCTCCAACTGGTAACCAAGGAATGAGGGGGAATAAATAAGTTCCCTCTCATTCCTTAAGAATTACACCATTCATAAGGAATGTGTATCTTATATTATTCCCCTTCATTCCATATTAATTAAAGACTTTTAGTGTTAAAATATTCCTTATCAAAAAACTGCAAGAATAAGTTCCCTAAATTTTATTCCTCTTCATTCCTTTCATTCTCATTCCTTTTGTTCCTTTAAAGCTCATCAGTTAGAGCCTCAATCAAAGCACGCAGGGAACTGGTCTTGATGAAATCCATTGAGTAGATCTTTTTCTGGGCCCTCTCAAAGTTGGTGCTTGTGCATGGAGCGGCTTGAAGTGCAAATCCTATGGTTAAGCTCCAAAATGCATCATTTCACCTGTTTAGACTCTAGACACTATAAACACAACAAAACTACCTTTTTAGATAGAAAACCTGCCAAAAACAATTATAAAACAATGCAAAAACAGTATAAAAAGTGGGTAAATTAGAGGTATATCAAGAAGGCACAGGAGGAAGCATTTCAGACTCTTAAGGATCGACTTACTAATGCACCTATGATAAAAAGTTAGGCAACATAAGAACAGGTGCATTAGTAAGTCGATCCTTAAGAGTCTGAAATGCTTCATCCTGTGCCTTCTTGATATACCTCTATTTTACATGCTTTTTATACTGTTTTAGCATTGTGTTCTAATGGTTTTTGGCAGGTTTTCTATCTAAAAAGGTAGTTTTACTGTGTTTATAGTGTCTAGAGTCTAAACAGGTGAAATGATGCATTTTGGAGCAAAACCATAGGATTTGCACTTCAAGTCGCTTCATACACCAGCATCAACTTTAAGAGGGCCCAGAAAAAGATCTACTCAATGGATTTCATCAAGACCAGTTCCCTGCGTGCTCTGATTGAGTTATCTTTCCAACGCAACTGGAACGGCCTAATTTGAATGAGTAGAAACGGAGTTACAACTAAAAGAGTGAAGACTGCTCCAGACGGCTCTATCGAGAATCAGCGTCCAAACCGCACAGACCGGCTGGCCGAGGAACAAATATTCCACGCTCGGCCAAAGTCACATCCGTCCGTCTAAAGTCTCGGCCAAAGTTCGAAACCGACCGGCCGATCACGCAATACGACCCGGGGAACATTGCCCCACGGTCGGCCAAGCTACAGCCGTTTCACGCCACGCCGTGCACGACCACGCCGCGTGAGCCGGTGAACAAAGCCTCGCGGCCGCGCAACCCAACTCGCGTACCACGGCCGATGCATCCGTCCGACCCGGGCAATAACGTCCTGATGCGGCATCTATGGGATGAGTACAAGTAATAATTCCCTAAGACAACTAGTGTTGCAAGTGCACAACATATAATTGTAGTATTTAGGGGTCGAACCACAAGGGATTGGATTTCACACATTACATAATCATAGAGTTTAAATGACTAAGCTAAATCAAAAGATGCAAGGGTTTGTGTTTGTTAGAACACGCAAAAGAAAATAACAATGCAATTCTATACAAGCAACATTATTGAACTATTGAAAACTCTTTTGAAAACATGAGCCAAGTCGATTGAAAAGTTTGTTAAAATCCGATTCTTTTGAACTCAAAACACTAAGGAAGGATTATTCCACTTTCGTGGTTCCAATCCCCTATGTCTCTTAAACCAATGGGCTCAGCTTTCGTTGGTCATTGTAGAGTGAGACATGCATTACATCCAAGTAATGATTGTTCACAAAACTCTTTAGGTCTACTTTCGTAGCCTAAAACGATTTGCCCATCAAATACTATATCCGGAGATATAACAAGCTTTTGGAGAGTATATCAACCTAAAATCAAGTCACTAGTTAGCTACTCTAGCAACAAGCATTAAGCATAAATAAAGATGGAGAACCATAGGGTTTCCCCTTTTAACAATCGATTTTCGATGGCCATTATATCACGTCCTCATTGGAAGGATCCATAATTCAACAATGAGTCTTAGATAGTAGATGAAGTCTCATGAATCCTTAGAGAGAGAGGCGGCGGAATATGGACTAAACCACGCCTCACCCTTAGGGAGAAATCTCTACTTCTAGACTATATAAATTGAAACATGCAAGCTATATACAAATGCAAAAGAAGAAAAGAAAGAAGAAGGAGACCACCTAAGTGGCTCCGAACTTTATTGAATAAGTGTTTCTTGTTATGCGGCTGGTGATTCTTATTACAAGAGGCTAAAAGCAAGTATATATAGGTAGAGAGCGGGTCTAGGTCGGCAAAGTTGAGCGCGCGCAGAAGAGGAAAGTTTCCATTTCTCTTTAGCCGCTTGAGCTTGCTCTCCAAGTTCTTGAATGGGCCGCGTTCAGGCCAATGGAAGCTTCTGGATTGAGTTATGCTAGTGTCAAGACGAGCCAAGGCCTTGGGCGCGGTATCTCGGGCCTCTTGATCCATCAAAGTCTCCATGGGCTCTACTTAGGCGCTCGTCGGACATGTCTTGGTAGAAAATAAGTTCCGGTCCAACGAGTGATCCAAATGACCTCTTTCCACTTCGCCGCGGGTCATGACTCAAATATCTATCTTTCCATATAAGAATCATGACTTTTGGACGTCGGGAAGGCATGAATATGCGGTCGTACTTCGGATGCTCCGGTTTGGTCTTTAGCGAGAAATAGATTTGGTGCTCTAGACTTGGGAACTTGGTGATTTGACTCTTTTTGCTCCATTTTGACTCTTCTTTGCTATTTTGACCTGAATGATGCTCAAAACCAGAATATACAAGAAAACTACCTCTTGGGCTAAAAACCACATTATTTGTATTGAAAACATAGTGAAAACCTTGTAAAAACATGAAAGATATGGATATATCAACTCCCCCAGACTTAGCCTTTTGCTTGTCCCCAAGCAAACTAAGAGAGGAAGAGAGGTTTGAAAACACAAGAACTCTCAAATCTTTAGGAAATCCAGGTTGGCTTAGTTTTAGTAATCCACATGAAAGTAGTAAAGGCAAAATTTGAATTAAGAACAAGAGTACATACCATGAGTTTTGCGATTTTCCAAGGCGGCCCACCTCTCTTTGGACAATCCAATTCGCCATCCTTGACTCCTTTCATTTCTAAAGGTGTGGTCTCAACTAGGGAGTATCGATCAGCCGGCTTTAGACTCTTACTCATCCCCTTGTTTGGCACTTGTCTTTTTACTCCATGTTTCTCCTCTCTCTCTTCTCACTTCTTCAAGTTGATTCATCCCTTTTTTAGGGTAGCGAAGTATTTTTTTATTCAACTCCTTCTCTTTATTATAGAGGTTTTGCTTGGATCTTCCATAGACGCGAGTATTGATGGTGTTTGCCACCGAATCCCCGGTTGCTTGGATCCATAGGCCTTCCATAGACGCGAGTATTGATGGTGTTTGCCACCGAATCCCCGGTTACTTGGACCTTACGCTTTTTCTTTAAATTGAAGGGGAGAGAGAGGGAAGCACGAACTCACTAAGACTTTTTCATTTGATGGAGAGGATGAGGAATCATGCCATTTGTATGCCAAGCCCCTAGCTGAGAAGATTAAGTTCATTAAGGGCGGAGTCAAGAGTGGATCCTTCTCAAGTCTTTGGAGATGTGGGCGTTTTTGGTAGATCGATCAACTCATAGTGTCCCTGTGGTAAGATGTATTGCCAAGACTGCTTCAATGGTCACTTAAACGTTAGCACAACAATGGTTAGATCCAAGATAAGGTCATAATCCTTTGACAAAATTTTGACTCAATAAAACGACTCAATGAAATTCCAAAAGAACAAACTTGTTAGTAATCCCCCCAGACTTAACTTGCACCGTCTCGGTGTAAGAAAAATCCAATTAAGAGAGGTGAATATAAATATGAATGGAAAAGTTAGAGTTTGTAGAAAATTGTACCTAAATTTTTGGCCCTTGATGTGAAGATCGGTTGTGCGCTTGTAGTTGCTTCCAGGATTTAACTGACTGGGGCAAACATCAAAGCTGTTGGATTTGTTTGGATGAATGTGACAATTCTAACTTGGTTTTCTGTTTTTCGCCTTTTTGGCCGAGACAGGTCCGTTTTGGTCGACCGGATGGTGATGGTATGGACTACAGCTCGAAAGGTGAAGAATTCCTCGACCTATATTGAAATTCTGTCGACCAATATCGTGTAATATGGTGACTGGTGAAGTTTGGGGTCGTTTGAACGAACGGTGTCGGACTTTCTTTGAAATTGTTTTTTCAAAGGGGCTCCGGGAACGTCTTCCTTTGGCCTACAACAATTCTGCTCGTTCCATTCTGGATTTTCTTCCTTAGATGCGATGTGGATGCTTGATGGAGGTGATTTGAGCCGGTGGCCGCGGTAAATGCCGTGATTTGTGTTGTCGACCATTTTACTTGGTCGTGATCGGCCAAATTTCGCTCCTTCGGCCATCTCTTGAATTATAAGGAATTCATTGTACTGAAATGAAATTTCATCGACCAACCTTATATTTTATGGCTCCTCTTGAAGTTTGAGGTGATTTGAATGTGTGGATTCGGAGATCGTTCGTTGTGCGCGCCAATGGCTTCGGGATGAGATTCCTTTGGCCGTCTTGTATTCTGGTCGATCGTCTCCTGCTTTTCTTCCTCTTTGGTGTCACTCAGGCTCCAAAGGATCAGTTTCCATCGGTGTTCGCGCCTTCTTGAGGTTTTGAGTTCGTCGGCCATCTGATGCATCGCCGTCGGCCGTATTGATCTTACACATCTATCTCATGTTGCGGGCACTTTTCCTCGTCCTATCTTTTTGATTTGCTGACCAAAATGATGTTTTGGGGTCGCCTATGAAGTTTGGTGGACTTCGGTCGTGCCGTTTGGGAGATGGTCGAGTGTGGTTGCTTGGTTCGTCGATTTTGACTCGTGCCAATTGATTTCTGCTTCGACCAAACTGTTTTTATATCCCTCCTGGATTGAAATGTAGTTGGATTTCCCTCATCTCTCATGTTTATCATGTAAATCCTTCTTTGGCCGGTTGTGGCTTCCTTGCGCGCCATGTTTGTGTGATATTCTGAACCGGTTTTTCCTGTCATGTTTTATATCTTTGTCTTGTGCAAGATGTTGTTGCAAGTGCCTCGTGTAGCGCCTTTGGACTCCAAACATGGGTGGGACTTGGGTGGGACTCAAACTAGACTCAATGCTCAATACTTTGACCAAAGATGGTTAATCTTTTAGGTCAAGTCGTGGCTATGCAGCCTATCCAATGCATTTTCATGTAGGCCTCCTTTGGTACTTTTTCCTAAAACAAGTATTATTATTATTATTTTTTTTTATCTTTGTAAAATTCATTAAACTCTCAAAAAATTTCAAGAGCAACAAATAGAACAAGTAAATAGTTTTTGAAAATAAAAATAAAATTAAAAAGAGGAAGGGATAAGGAAATATGGGTTGCCTCCCACAAGCGCTTGTTTTAAGTCTTTATAGCTCGACTCCTTTGTGTTTTTATTTAGGTAGGATTGGTGGCTCCCAGAACTTCCTGGTGCTTGATGGTTGCAAGTGCATCTTGTCCTGTAGAACTTCCTTGATCAAGTAGCCATGTGACTCTCCTCTTACTTGTGAGCACTCTCCTCCACTTGTGTAGCGAAATCGCTTGGATGAGAAACCGGGAGGTGCAGCATCGTAGAAGGTATCCTTGTCGACATTGGCTAGAGAGATTCTTCTATTAGGCCAATGATGTGCGGGATCAGGTCTTCCCCTTTCCTACCCCTGATTCAGCAAGTGCACAGGTCAGAAGTAGTAAACGGGTATCGAACACAAGGACCATATTGCACGCTACAAGTTATGAGTTTGAGAACAAGTTAGGGCAAAAGTATAAGTTGGTTGAGTGCAGAGAAAGTAAAGCATGCAAGTAATTAAAGGTAAGGATTCAATAGGAGAGAAAGGCTAAGCAATAGGATAGTCTTGAGATAAGCAATTCAAGAAGCATGAAATCAATCAATGAGGGTTACCACACTTAGGTTCTAATCTAGAACTTGAAACACTATGGTATGATCATTCCACTGTCGAGGCTCCGACCCCTTTGTTAATCTACCTAGTCGCTAAACTTTTGGTATGTCCCTAGGTGATTAAATCAAGCATTAGTTCATCAAGATCAATTGTTCACAACCTACAAGTAGATTAACTGTCGCAGTCTAAAAGAGATTGCCCACCTAATACTAGTTCAGGCGAATGATACAGCACTGTCGAGGCTCAAATCAACCTAAAGGCATGTAACACCCCTGATTCGTTCTATAAATAGATCAAACCAAAGATGTCACATAGGGAAGGCTAAGCAGGTCCAAACCCATATCACAAAGACTTGGGACCGATCCTACCTAGTTTCCCTTTACCTCAGTTCCCATAATACTAAGGCTTTGCAACCCGAAGAACAAGAACTGAGTTGTGTTCGTTTGGACTAAACAAATATCATCCAAACAAGCCATCTTTAATAAAACATAACTTTTATTTATATCTTATCAAAGATGCTTTATTCAAAAACTTAAACGTACTTTCGGCCGAGGCCTAGTGCCAAAAAGAGAGAAAAGGAAAACATACTTTATCACAAACTGTATTTTACAATAGCCAACAAAAACTACTCCAGCTCCTAACGTCCCACGCTATCTCTTCTACGCTCTACGGTTTTTTGCAAAACAAACAAACGTTATCAGTAATCTAAGATTACTGGTGAGTCCAGGACCCTCTACCCCGAACCTCACAACAACGTTACCCAAACCCCACAATCAAACAACATGCAATCAAGCAATCAACGACTACAACAACTCAATCAAAGCAAGCACAAGCGGAAGCATTCACACAAACATAATAGCTTTCTAACTACTATGCACACACAAACAATCAAACAATCATGCAATCAATCTCAAGGGGAACATCGCACGTTTCCCCTTGGATCCGGACATGCATGCAACACACAACACAATCAACCACACACAATCAATCACACACAAACAACCACACACAAACGCAATAGTAACCACTATACTATTACGCAAACACGCTACCACCAAAACTACGTGGTATCGGCTTCTATCATGCACGGATCTCCCCTAACCGTGATATCCGCGCCAGGGAAACACACAGTAACCCTGACCGGACTCTCACACCGATTCTTGACCCTTCCATGATCAAGAACTCGGCTCCCGACTCTCTTGCCATCGCCGAAAGGAGACACCCGGGCTACACCGTTGTGTAGTACTCAGCCATGGGAACGACCCAAGTACCCTCTGAGTCATCCTTACGATCCATCCAAGAGGGTTTCTCAGTGAATGAACCGCAAGGGAGGAGGAGCATCACGATACACCGCTAAGATCATTGATCAAACACACACAATGATCTATTTACGCACTACTAGGTCCATAGGGTTTCTATGACCTCACACACAAAGATCCATAGCATTGGGCTATGATCTCATACGCACATACACACACAATAGGTCCATAGCTTACACCACGCTATGACCTCACACAACACACAAAAATAGATCCATAGCTTTCGCCATGATCTCACGCAATAGGTCCATAGCTTACACCACGCTATGACCTCACACACATAACTCAAAATATGCACAACATGTAATCACACAATATGCAATCACATGATATGCAACACACAACACACAACATGCAAGCAATCAAGAAAGAGAAGGAGTTTCTTCCCAATCCTATTCCTGCATAAAACCACGTTAGCTTAAAGACTTAAGCTACCGGGACTCACTTATTACGAAGATCAGGCTCTTCACTCTGCACTTGAACTAGATCCAACATCTAAGTTAGATCCAGCTCAAACAAGGTTTAGACTAAGAAAGCTAAGGGTTCTAAAGCTTACCGACCCACCACGCTATCGGAAGCTAGAGCTTTCACCACGCTCTCACCCTTAACGATCGCCTAAACTAACCTCACTATCACTCTCAAACTTTCACACACACAAACCACTTTCTTTCACACTTTTCTTAAGAACAAGGATGAAGGAAAAGGGTTTCTAAAGGTGAGGGAGAGGTATTTATAGACTGAGAGGGAGACTTGGTGGCTTCACCACCTCTTGACACCACAACGCGCATGTGTCATCATTCCGGCAACAAGTGGCGGCGTTTCCTTTACATGCGGAGGAGGACGCCCTGACCCGCTGACACCTCGTCCAGGTCAGTCTCCTGCTCCTCTCTAGCCGCCACATGCCCCAGACACACTCCACAAATTGCTCATACGTTGACACCTCACAAGAGTAGATTCATGTAATTTTGCATGAACTCTTCTCGTAGTGACAAGTGTCCCACTCACACTTTCTTCTTCTCTCATTGTGACACATGTCTTCTTTTTACATGCACAAATGAGTCACTCACTCCAATATCTCACTCCATGTTCCACTCAACTCTCGGCCGCGTTCCGTACGTTCACGTACCGGCCGCACGTACCGCGCAAGCATCCCACGGCCAAACATTGTTGTCCGTGGCCGATCTTACGTTCCCAAACGTTCCTCCAACTCTTTTCATGACCATTTTGTTGTCTATTCATATCTTGGCCACCTGCCCGTCACGCCGATCCGCGCATCCTGTACGTCCGTACAGCGATCCGTCCGGCTGACCATCTCTCGGCCGTAAACACTCTTTTCTTCTATCTTGAGTTTTACTCGGCCAAATCCACTTCTGCTTCGACCGTTCTTCATCTTTTAGAACTGTCTACTCATTCCAGAAGAAAAATCCGTGTTTTCTCTTACTCCTCTTCAGGGTTACTACATTCTCCCCCACTTATTAGAATTCGTCCTCGAATTCCTTTAAGTATGAGAAGGTCCTCCTTGCTCCAACTGAGCCTCCCCTTCAAAGAACTCTGGGTAGTTAGAACGAAATCGTTCCTCATCTTCCCAAGTCACCACCATACGGTTCTGTTTTCCCCAATACACTTGTATTTGAGGAATCCTCCGATTCTTCAACTCTCTAACACGTCTCAAACCAATCTTGAGAGGTCCCTCCGGGTAAGTTAGGTTTCTCCTAAGCTCTTCCGGCCTCTCCCGTTCAATGGCATTTGGATCCGGTACATGTTTCCTTAGCAAAGAAACATGAAACACAGGATGCAAATTCATGTCTGGAGGTAGCTCCAATCGATAAGCCACTACTCCAACTCTTCCAATGATTCGGTATGGCCCTATGTAGCGCACAGCTAACTTGCCAACCTTGCTGAATCGATCTCTCCCCTTTTGAGCCGACACCTTGAGATACACCATATCTCCGGCCTCAAAATTCACTTCACGCCTTCCTTAATCAGCATACTTCTTCTGCCGATCCTGAGCCTTCCTCATGTTAGTTCGAATAACTTTGAGTTTCTCCATAGTCTCATCGATTATATGTGGCCCAAAAACTCTCCGCTCTCCAACCTCCGTCCAGCACAAGGGCGTTCGGCATGGTCTCCCATATAGTGCTTCATATGGAGACATGCCGATGCTTGTGTGGTAACTGTTGTTGTAGGAAAACTCTATCAATGGTAGATAGTCTTCCCAAACTCCAGCCCAATCCAATATGCATAACCTCAGCATATCTTCTATCGTTCGGATGGTCCGCTCCGTTTGTCCATCCGTCTCCGGGTGAAAGGCTGTACTAAGGTTTAGTACGGTCCCTAACGCCCTCCAAAACTTGGCCGTAAACCTTGGGTCGCGCTCAGACACTATGTCGGCCGGCACCTCCATGTAGCCTCACTATCTGATTAATATAGAGCTCCGCCAAAGTCTCTACTTTATCAGAATCTCGAATAGCGAGTAAGTGAGCTACCTTCGTCAGTCGATCCACAATGACCCATATGGAATTGTTCATCCGCCCTCTTGCGACTGGCAATCCGGTGATTAGATCCATCGCCACGGAATCCCATTTCCATTCTGGTACAGGCAGACTCTGAAGTAGTCCTGCTGGTACAAGATGTTCCGCCTTGACTTGTTGACACGCTTGGCAGTGCGATATCCATTTCGCTACCGCTCTCTTCATACCCGGCCAATGATAGTACCTTCGTACATCCTTGTACATTTTTGTGCTCCCGGGATGAATACTAAGAACTGATTGATGTGCAATCCTTAATATCTCATCTCGTAGCCCATCTCCTTCAGGAACTGAGATCCTTCCATGGACAAGTAATGTCCCGTCTTCCGCCAATTGATACTCAGTCGTGTTCTCCTCGTCTGAATCCTCAATCTTCTCCACAATCTTACGGATCTTGTCATCCCTAAGTTGTGCTTCACGAATCCTTTGGATCAAACTTGATTGATTCACAGCTTGAAACCCCAAAGGTTCACTCGACTCTCCTTCCAAGGCTGAAAGCCTTATTATCTGAAACTCATTATTAAGAGCTTCCAACTCTTTCTCTCTACACACCTCCAGCTTTCTTCGACTTAAAGCATCCGCCACCACATTGGCTTTCCCAGGATGGTATTGGATCTTTAAATCGTAGTCCGCTATGAACTCCATCCACCTTCTTTGCCGTAGATTCAAATCTCCTTGAGTGAACAAGTATTTAAGACTTTGATGGTCTGTAAACACTTGCACGCTCTCTCCATAAAGATATGATCTCCATATCCTTAACGCAAACACCACAGCCGCCATCTCCAAATCATGAGTTGGATAGTTCTCCTCATGCTTTCTCAGTTGTCTAGATGCATAGGCCAACACCTTGCTTTCTTGCATCAAAACACATCCCAGTCCAATCCTGGATGCATCTGCATACACATTATAAGGCTTACCGGCTCTGGTAATGTTAATACCGGTGCCGTAGTCAATGCCTCCTTAAGCTTCACAAAAGCTTTTTCCACGTCGTCACTCCACACAAAGGGAACTCCTTTCCCAGTAAGCTTTGTCATCGGTTTTGCTATGGACGAAAATCCACTCACAAACTTCCGATAATAGCCGGCTAACCCAAGAAAGCTCCGCACCTCCGTCACATTGGTAGGTCGAGGCCAATCTCGGATTACCTCTATCTTCTCCGGATCTGCTGATACACCTTGTTCAGAGACCCTGTGCCCTAGGAAACCTATCTCTCGTCTCCAAAAGCGGCACTTACTAAACTTCGCATACAACTTCTGATCTCTCAACCTCTCCAAGACCTTCTTTAGGTGCTCCTCATGCTCCTCTTTAGTCCGAGAGTAGATCAGAATATCATCAATGAAGATGATCACGAAACTATCCAAGTAATCGTGAAACACCTCATTCATCAACCGCATAAACGCCGCCGGTGCGTTAGTTAACCCAAACGGCATTACCACAAACTCGTACTGTCCGTACCGAGTATTGAACGCCGTCTTCATCACATCTCATTCTCAATAGGTATCTGATGATACCCTGAAGCCAAGTCGATCTTAGAGAACCAACTTGCTCCTCTCAACTGATCCAACAATTCATCGATTCTAGGAAGTGGGTACTTATCCTTGATCGTGATATTGTTGATCCCTCTATAGTCGATGCAAAGCCTCATGCTTCCATCTTTCTTCTTCACAAACAGCACTGGCGCTCCCCATGGAGAAGAACTTGGTCGTACAAATCCTTTCCCCAACAAATCCTCCAACTGCGCCTTCAACTCGGCCAGTTCCACCGGAGCCATCCGGTAAGGAGTCTTTGCTATTGGAGACGCCCCGGTATCAAGTTTATCGTGAACGGATTACTCCGGGGTGGAGGTAACTCCGTCAACGACTTGAACACGTCCACAAACTCAGAGACAACCGGTATCTCCTCTACCTTTGTCTCTTTCTCCACTTCAGCCTCAACCACGTTGATCGCAACTAAGTAGACACATCCTTCCACTAGTTGTTGCTGCACTCTCAACGCCGATACCACAGAGACACCCGTACTAGGCCGTATCCCTTGGTATACCACCACCGAATCCAGGTCTCCTCTCAAAGTCACCCTCCCTCTACTACAATCCAAATTGGCTCTATTTCTAGACAGCCAATCCATGCCTAAGATTACCTCGTAACCTATCATAGGCACCACAAACAGGTTTACCCTAAAGATTCTTTCCACAATCTCTAAGGGTACACCTACCACCAAGCTCGAAGATCTAAGGATTTGGTTTCCTGGGGTTACCACAGAAACACTTACCTCCTCAACAGGATAGATCTCTCGAAACCTCATCACCACCTCGGGAGTCACAAAACTATGTGATGCTCCCGAGTCAAACAAGACATGCGTGGGGTTACCACCAACATGTAATGTTCCTACCACACCACCACAAGAATCAATCATCAATATGCACATTTATCATATGCAAATTATGATCATTCACACCACACACACACACACAAGAAAAGAATGCAATGCAATCTAATCTATCAATCAACACACATCACAGGCAAGCAATCTAACTTCACACACAAGGAAAGTTAGAACCCAAACAAACCTGTGATAGGACCTCTAGACGATTCTGGAGGTTTACCAACTTCAGCGTCCAAAGCAAACACTCTACCCGCAGTGGCTTGACGCTTAATCGGGGGTTCTTTTGCAGATCGGGTCGCGGCCGGCTGATTCTCTTCCACTCTCGACACTTCCATCCCTCTCAAGGGACAGCTATGTGCATAATGTCCCTTTTCACCACATGTGAAACAAGAGACCCATTCCGGAACCCTTAAAGGTCTCCTACTCTCAGTACAATCTCTAGAGATATGTCCTTCCTTTCCACAATTATAACAACCCGTTCCTCTAGGTTTGGTGTAACCTGGACTTGGGTTTCCCCTCTACGTCCTTCTCCTTGACTAGACGTATTACTCTTCTTTGATTGCTTAGAGTTCGAACCACCTTGGTTCCGATTCTCTCTTGGCTTGCTTGTCACGGCTTGCTCCTTAGCCACACACGTCTCTACATTTACTGCCTTCTCTATCACTTCATAGAGATGAGTATGTCACTGCTTGTAGACGTCCACCAATCTCTGGTTTCAAGCCCTGAAGAAACTTGCGAACCATCGCTCTCTCATCACCATATCCATAAGTCACATACTTTTGTAACTTAATGAATTCCGCCTCATACTCTCTCACACTCCGGTTTCCTTGAGTTAGAGCAACAAACGCTTGCTCCATGCGATCTCGTGCTTCTGGGGGGAAGTACTTTCGCTTGAACTCCTCTTGGAAGCTCTCCCAAGTAAAGATTGTATGGTAAGTCTGACGATCAAGACTGTTCCACCAATCTAGTGCTTCCTTCTCAAGATAGTAAATCGCCACATCCTTCTTGAACTCCGGAGGACATCTAGTCGCGCAAAGTTCTTCTCGAGGCATTGCATCCACGCATCTGCCGCATAAGGATCTGGGTTTCCCGCAAACTTGTATGTCCCCAACGTTTTCATCGTTGTGACAATCTTCAAGAAGTCTGGTGGAGGAGGCGTTCCATTGCCTGCACCAGCTTGTCCTTGCAGCACCTGGGACAGTAGATTATGAACCATACTCAAGGTTGGATCTACCTGTTGTCGTCCCGGCTGCTCTACTGTATGTTCTCTCGCCGCTGCCCCGGCTACACTCTGATGCACTTGCGGACCCGGAAACTGTCCTAAGTTTCCAATCGGTGAATACGACGTCGATTGATACGATGGCATGGGAACGTCCCACGACCCATAGTACCACTGATTTCCCATATCAGATTCACTCGCTGATGGTGGCATGTAGCCATGCATCTGCCCACTCCACATACTACTATCTTCCGTATACGTCGAAGTATCTGAAGAGATATTCACATACTGCGGCCCCGACGCACCCCGACCCGATTGCGAACCCCGCGATTGCTCACCACCCTGGTTTGACATCTGCCAACAAAAAGGTGTGAGTCCTAACCTTACTAATGGAACGTACTGGATTAACCTAATTGGCTTTTGCGACACATTTTGACTCAAAAAACATTTGAAAAAGGCTTGTCCGCGAGCATGATCATAAACCATGCTCTGATACCACCATTTGTAACACCCCTGATTCGTTCTATAAATAGATCAAACCAAAGATGTCACATAGGGAATGTAATATCCCTCATGCTAGCTAAGCACGGTCAAGACATAGACGGGACGGACGGCCAGAAACGACCATCCCACTACACGGAGGATCCATCCCATGACAAGCGCGAGAAACGCAAATGTCCCGGGATAGAGGTTTCCCGCACATTTCCAAGCAGCTATGTGAAAGCTCAGAAACATGGAAATGACGGAAGGATTAAAATGAGAGATTTTAATTCTCAAGTACGACGGGACGAAACCCTCCAGTCAAGGAAACGTACGAAACCCTCCGTACAGGGAAACGTACGAAACCTTCTGCAAGAGGAAACGTAGAAGGAAGCACAAGGCCAATGGAATGGCGACACCAGCTACTTATCAAGGATAAGTTCAAGCTAACCAATCAAGTATGGGCACTCAGCTGCTCATATGGGACGAAAATGTGTTGCACCAATCAGGTGTGAGCACTCAGCTGCTCATGAGAAGACAGGAATGTGTTGGACGAATCAGGTCTAGACACTCAGCAGCTTGTTGATCTGATCAACAATGAGCCAATGGAAAGGAGCCACTTGATCCAGGAAGATAGGATCAAGGAGGAGATGCTCATCCTCAACGAACCAATCACGTTCAGCTACCCAGCAGCTTGGGGAATGGACCAATGGGAAGGTGCCATTTGACTCAAGTGGATTGGGATGGAAGAAGCTGCTCCAGGCGTGCAGCAATGCCATTGGTTGCATGCGGAAGCAAGGTGTCGCGTTCTGAAGCCACCAGACGCCACCTCGAGCTTCCGAAAAACCTATATAAAGGCCCCCTTGGTCTTCATTTCCAAACCACACCACAAACTGAAATCTAGAGAGAGAAACTAGAAAGAGAAAGTGAGAAGGCGTGGAGGAGAAGAGAAAGAAGAAGAAAGAGGAGAAGAGAAGAAGATCCAGAGGCGGATCAGCATCGGGCTAGAGCGGGGAGGCTAGGGTCGGGGTCAGCCGGGTCGTCTAAAAGTTGTGAGTTCCGGTAGCTAGGTTATAGTTTATTTCCTTCTATCGTTTCATAAGTATGTGGTATAACTCTCTAAACAATAATGTTTAGTAAAAATTGTGGAGAGTTATGCTGCAGAAATCTCTGTGAGGTTGTGACGGGTAATCTTCTAGAGAGAGAAGTTATGCCGTCAGATCTCTTGTGTTGTGAGGTTGTGTTAGGTAACCTTCGGGGAAGGTTATGCTGGCAGATCTCTTTTGTGTGTAAGATTGTGATGGGTAACCTTCGGGGAAGGTTATGCCGTCAGATCTTGTTTGTGCAGGTGCATAGAGATGCATCGGTTGTGGGGTTATAGCATGGCTATGCCGCTAAACCTCGAGTGCATGCTAACATGGTGGTGCGTAAGGCCCATATGTTGAGTATGACTCCGATGTGGAAAGATCACGGACGGCTGAGCCGCCAGATCTTTCGAGGTTCGTGTGGGTACTCTTCCGAGGCAAGGGAAGCTCTGCCGCAGAACCGAGGGTATGAGGCATAGTGGTGCGTAAAGGCCCATATGCTAAGTACTGAGAACATGTGGCGTGTCTAACCACATGTTGTTTAGGAAGGTGTAGTCAAGCGCATTCTCGCACGTCAGAGCCCAACCGGATTGGCAGCGTGGAGGCTGTGCATGAAGGGAGGAAGACTCGGAGGATAACCTGGTCAGCTGCCTTGGCCGAGTATGGTACCATATGACGATATGGGATCCAACCAGACATTGGCATGGTGCGCCAGTAAGGCCAATAGATGGGAGGATGAACCGGGTACCGCGATGGACTGTAGTGCCCGGGTGAAGGCGTTCATCTAGTTTCTGTGTGATTCCGGATGAGCGTGAACCTTCACAGGCGTGGGCTGAGAATGTGGCTTATGCACCTAGAGGCCTCACTGCATGTAGAAGTCAAGTATTCCGCTACTTGATTAGGGTTGCTTTGCATATAGATTGATTGTGTGCATTGCTTGATTGATTGATTGCTTGTTTGAGTGTTGTTATAGTCTTGGATTGATCGTACCTGTTCTTGTTTGATTGGGGTACGGTTAGTCTTAAGGCTATAGCAGCAATATTGCATAATTGCTTTGTGTTGCAGGTGGCGGATGAGATCCCGCCTTTTTCTTTTGGGGTTTGGGTTTGGGGAATAACCTTTGTATAGAGGGTCCTGAACTCACTGAGTAACATTAGGTTACTCATGATGATTATTTGTCTTACAGGTAGCTCGGAGTAGAATCCTGTGAACAGGAGGCAGAACAGTCGAAGACCGGAGTAGTTTGGTTGGCTTTTTGCAAAACTCGGTTTTCGGGTAATGTATGTATAATTATCTTTTGGCATTAGGCCGCAGCTGCAACATAAAGTATAAAATGTTTTGTAAGAATTTGTATTACAAGTTTGATATATATAAAAGAATGTTTTCTTTTAAACCCGGTTACTCAATGATAATAGGCTAGTCCAAGCCGACACAACTCAAGACCATGGTACGGGTTGCAAAGCCTTATGCTACGGTCGAGAGGGTCGGATTCACCGGACGGGCTGATCTAGACTTTGATTCGTTCTCTGTTCTGGAACGGCCTATTTGATGAGTCTCGACAGTTGTGACATCTGTGGTTTAGTCTATGTCTATAGACCGAACTGGGGGTGTTACAGGGAAGGCTAAGCAGGTCCAAACCCATATCACAAAGACTTGGGATCCGATCCTACCTAGTTTCCCTTTACCTCAGTTCCCATAATACTAAGGCTTTGCAACCCGTAGAACAAGAACTGAGTTGTGTTCGTTTGGACTAAACAAATATCATCCAAACAAGCCATCTTTAATAAAACATAACTTTTATTTATATCTTATCAAAGATGCTTTATTCAAAAACTTAAACGTACTTTCGGCCGAGGCCTAGTGCCAAAAAGAGAGAAAAGGAAAACATACTTTATCACAAACTGTATTTTACAAAAGCCAACAAAAACTACTCCAGCTCCTAACGTCCCACGCTATCTCTTCTACGCTCTACGGTTTTCTGCAAAACAAACAAACGTTATCAGTAATCTAAGATTACTGGTGAGTCCAGGACCCTCTACCCCGAACCTCACAACAACGTTACCCAAACCCCACAATCAAACAACATGCAATCAAGCAATCAACGACTACAACAACTCAATCAAAGCAAGCACAAGCGGAAGCATTCACACAAACATAATAGCTTTCTAACTACTATGCACACACAAACAATCAAACAATCATGCAATCAATCTCAAGGGGAACATCGCACGTTTCCCCTTGGATCCGGACATGCATGCAACACACAACACAATCAACCACACACAATCAATCACACACAAACAACCACACACAAACGCAATAGTAACCACTATACTATTACGCAAACACGCTACCACCAAAACTACGTGGTATCGGCTTCTATCATGCACGGATCTCCCCTCACCGTGATATCCGCGCCAGGGAAACACACAGTAACCCTGACCGGACTCTCACACCGATTCTTGACCCTTCCATGATCAAGAACTCGGCTCCCGACTCTCTTGCCATCGCCGACAAGAGACACCCGGGCTACACCGTCGTGTAGTACTCAGCCATGGGAGCGACCCAAGTACCCTCTGAGTCATCCTTACGATCCATCCAAGAGGGTTTCTCAGTGAATGAACCGCAAGGGAGGAGGAGCATCACGATACACCGCTAAGATCATTGATCAAACACACACAATGATCTATTTACGCACTACTAGGTCCATAGGGTTTCTATGACCTCACACACAAAGATCCATAGCATTGGGCTATGATCTCATACGCACATACACACACAATAGGTCCATAGCTTACACCACGCTATGACCTCACACAACACACAAAAATAGATCCATAGCTTTCGCCATGATCTCACACAATAGGTCCATAGCTTACACCACGCTATGACCTCACACACAACACTCAAAATATGCACAACATGTAATCACACAATATGCAATCACATGATATGCAACACACAACACACAACATGCAAGCAATCAAGAAAGAGAAGGAGTTTCTTCCCAATCCTATTCCTGCATAAAATCACGTTAGCTTAAAGACTTAAGCTACCGGGACTCACTTATTACGAAGATCAGGCTGGACTGCTCACAAACCGAGATCTTCACTCTGCACTTGAACTAGATCCAACATCTAAGTTAGATCCAGCTCAAACAAGGTTTAGACTAAGAAAGCTAAGGGTTCTAAAGCTTACCGACCCACCACGCTATCGGAAGCTAGAGCTTTCACCACGCTCTCACCCTTAACGATCGCCTAAACTAACCTCACTATCACTCTCAAACTTTCACACACACAAACCACTTTCTTTCACACTTTTCTTAAGAACAAGGATGAAGGAAAAGGGTTTCTAAAGGTGAGGGAGAGGTATTTATAGACTGAGAGGGAGACTTGGTGGCTTCACCACCTCTTGACACCACAACGCGCATGTGTCATCATTCCGGCAACAAGTGGCGGCGTTTCCTTTACATGCGGAGGAGGACGCCCTGACCCGCTGACACCTCGTCCAGGTCAGTCTCCTGCTCCTCTCTACAGCCGCCACATGCCCCAGACACACTCCACAAATTGCTCATACGTTGACACCTCACAAGAGTAGATTCATGTAATTTTGCATGAACTCTTCTCGTAGTGACAAGTGTCCCACTCACACTTTCTTCTTCTCTCATTGTGACACATGTCTTTTTTACATGCACAAATGAGTCACTCACTCCAATCTCTCACTCCATGTTCCACTCAACTCTCGGCCGCGTTCCGTACGTTCACGTACCGGCCGCGTACCGCGCAAGCATCCCACGGCCGAACATTGTTGTCCGTGGCCGATCTTACGTTCCCAAACGTTCCTCCAACTCTTCTCATGACCATTTTCTTGTCTAGTCATATCTTGGCCACCTGCCCGTCACGCCGATCCGCGCATCCTGTACGTCCGTACAGCGATCCGTCCGGCTGACCATCTCTCGGCCGTAAACACTCTTTTCTTCATATCTTGAGTTTTACTCGGCCAAATCCACTTCTGCTTCGACCGTTCTTCATCTTTTAGAACTGTCTACTCATTCCAGAAGAAAAATCCGTGATTTCTCTTACTCCTCTTCAGGGTTACTACAAGGCATATGCTAATTGGCCAGATTAACAACAAGCATTAAGGATAAGCAAAGATGGAGATTATAAGTAAAACCCTAATTGTGATCAATCATCAAGCATACATGAATGCTATCCTTTGACTTCCTATCACTTAACAAGTAAACTACTCAGACATAGAGAAGGAAATCGAATTCATATTCATAAGAACAGAGATTCGAATCCTCTCTAGAAAGAGTAACAAGCAAGAACAAAGTAAAAACAAGCAAAACTTTATTAAGATGTAAAATAGAATGTGGTCTCTCTCCTTGTTTTGTTACAAGGCTAAAAAGAAGTATTTATAATGCTCTAAGTATAAGAAGACGGCTAAACCTAATCTAGCTAGGTCGGCGCCGGTCTTGGGCTTGAATTGTGCGGATTGGGCTTCAAAAACGGCTTCGGGTCGACCGCGGCGTTTGGACGGTCGTGCGGGACGGTCGGCCGGACAGTCGGGTCTTTGGNTACGGTCGTGCGGGACGATCGGCCGCACAATCGGGTTGTGGCCGAGTCGGAACGGTCGGGGCCGGATGGATTCACGGTCAGCCGGCTTGGTCGGGCGGATAGATGTTTGGCCGATGAAATCTCTCGGCCGGACGCGAGGCGTTACTCCCCGGGTCGTACGAAGTGTTCGTGCGCGGTACGTGAGCGAGTTGTGCGGCCGCGAGGCGTTACTCCCCGGCTCGCACGCTTTGGTCGTGCGCGGTTGTGGCGTGGCCGGTTGTGGCGTGGCCGACCGCGGGCTTGAGTTTCCCGGGTCGTGGAGCGTGATCGGCCGAGCGATATTGGACTTTGGCCGAGATTTTAGTCGGACGGACACAGCTTTGGCCGAGCTTTGGCTTTGACTTTAACAAGGGTGAGGTTAACTCTAGATTGCTTGGTTACCTTAGAAATTTCGCTGAGCTAGCATGCCGATCCACTCTAGGAGCTTCTGTTAGGCTTGTGCCTTCAGCTGATGTTTGCTCTAGGGTCATAGATTGTTAGCATGACACTATCAAATCTCAAAGCAAGTTCATTGTTCCCGGACTGGTTTTGACTCAATAAAACAGAAGTTTTGAAAAAGTGGGTTAGGAAAAACCAATTATAAGATCAAAACAACCATGAACAAACACATTAGTACCGACAATCCCCCCAGACTTAACTTGCACCGTCCCGGTGAAAGAAAATCCAATTAAGGGAGTTAAAGAAAGAGGTAATAAAGTGGTTGTGAATGTAAAAAGAAAGATGTAACCTGATTTGTGTTACTTGAAGAATGGTGAATGCAGTGGAATGATGGTAGTGATGGAATGCAAGTGTGGTGAGGTGGGATGGGTGAGATGCAGATGGAATGAGATGGGATGGTGTGTTGGGCGGCTTGAGAGGACATGGGCGAGCGTGGAGAGGTTCTGCTCGGCCATCAAGTCGCGCCAACTATGAACATTCTTCTTTGTGGTATATCTTCTTTACCATTGTGTGGTTCTTAGATTCCTGTTTCCATCCAAAACTAGACATTAACTAAAACTAATTGAAAAGAAAAGTAAAGAAAAACACCTTTCATGGGTTGCCTCCCATGCAGCGCTTCTTTTGAGTCATTAGCTTGACTGATAGGATCTCTTAGTTGGAGATGGGGTAAGGGCACGGCCTGAGACATAGTCTTTTAGTTCTTGTCTCATTGTGACCTTGAGTGTGGTCTGGTGGCTCTCTTGGGCGGCCTTGGGCAGTGATGAGGTAAGACAGCTTGTTTGGTGAGATGAATGGTATGGTCTTGTAAAAGACTGTCTTGTCCACATTGGCTAAGGACATTCGCCGGTTTGGAAGGTCCATGACAGCTCCAGCAGTGGCCAAAAAGGGTCGGCCTAGTATCAATGGTGTGTCACATCCTCCTTGAATGTTTATGACATGAAAGTCCACCGGGATCTTGATATCTCCAATCTCTAGAAGAACATCAACAACAACTCCTCTTGGCTTGGCTATAGTATGGTTAGCAAGTCCAATACTAATTTGAGCAGGTTGCAAGCGTGTGATGCCAAGGAGTTTGGCGGTTTGGGTTGGCATGAGGTTTATGCAAGAGCCAGAATCGCATAGTGTTCTATCAAAGTAATGACCATTTACTTGACAGGGAATAGAGAATTGACCTGGGTCTTCAATCTTGTAGAGGGTCTTGAAGGTTGGCTGAACTTTAGCTTTCTCAAAAAGCTCTTTATGTCCTCAGGTGTCTCCTTGCAGTTGTGGAAGAAGGTGGTGAATGGGTAGTGGCGCCAAGCTGTTTGGAAAGACATGCTGGCTGGAAGAGTTTGGACAAACTGATTGAACTCAGCAAGCTTCTCTCTTGATATGGAATTGACATACCACTTGGGTGGTGGTGATGATGGTGGTGATGGTGGTTGATTGACTGCATGAGGGGCAAGGGGAAATCGTGCCTTCCTGAAAAGTTGGTGTATCTCTTCTTTGTTTTCACTAGTTGTGAAAAAGAACTCCACTAGACCATGTTTATCCCAAGCTTCTTCAAAAGTGACATAGAATGGAAGTGATTTCACCTTAGCATTGAACTCTTTAAGCTTCATGGGGCTTATCTTGTTGGGATCAATGGGATCATATGCCAAGTATCTTCTTCTTCAGTAGGTGGTGATGGTCTTTGCATTGCTTCCAATCTTGGAAGTGTAGAAGCTTGACTTCTTGGTGAGAAACGAGGGTCTCTAGGGCTAGGTGTATCCATGCTCTGTTTTGGGGAAGCATTGATGTCGATGCTCTGCTCTTCATCTTCATCATTCAATTGTTCCTCATACTCTCTTTCTTCTTCTTCATTCCTTCCTTGGACTTGAGTAGTGCTTCTTCTTGTGATGGCATTGCAATAAAAGGGAGGGTGGTTGGGTGTTGGACTCCTCTCTCTCTTGTAAGTTGGCATGAGATGATCCTTCAAGGGCTTGTAGGCGGTTGTAGATCGATCCAAGATGTTTGCTATTGCCATAGCTAGTATCTTCAATTCTCATGCTCTTGTTCAGCAACTCTTGATATTTGGAAGCAACATCAAGCTTAACTAGGGTCAAAGATCGATCATGATCCTCTCTTAACTTCTTAATGTCTTCATCAAGCTTGATCACTTGCTTGAATAGGACTTCAGATTTGTTTCCAAGGCTCTCATGGATGAAATCGATTCTTCTCCCATCTTCTTTGTACTCTCTTCTTGATTTCTCAAGTACTCTTGAAGCATATCTTCAATCTTGGTTTGGCGCGCAGCTTGATAGCTCTCCCTTGGGAAAAATGGTGTCTTGTTTATGTCTGGTGATGATGGATGGTGATGTGAATAGCTTGGGCGTGGTGGTGGGACATAAACAGGACCTTTCAAATCTGTGAGGAAAGCTCCTTTGAACTTAGCCCATTCCTTGGCTTGTCCAGCTAGTGATAGTTGGAAAAGTTGTATCTTCTTGGGGTTGTCTCCAAGTCCATAGTCATGACAAAGCTGCTCAAAGTTGCATAGATGCTCCTTTGCACATTCTGAAATAGAGTTGTAGAAAGGATTCCTCTCTACATGCTTGATTAGATCTTGATGATTAGGTGGTGTGCCTCCCCATTCTTCTTCATCACGCTCTCCTTCCAGATGATGAGAGTAGTGGTGGTACTTGGATTTGAAAGGTGGCTTCTTTGCAAACCATTCCAAGAAAGCATCTCTAAAATCGATCCATGACTCGATTCTAGATGGTGGTTCATGCTGCGCCCAATCTAGTTCTGGTCCAGCTAGTGATGTGCTGAATAGCATCATCTTCTTCTCAAAGTCAAAAACTCCATAGGAATCACATAGATTGTCAAAGTGATCTATGTGCTCCAATGCATGCTCTGAAAACAGATCATGGAATTGATCTCTCTTCACGAACTCGATCAGCTCGGGGTTAATCTCCTCTTCTGGTGTGGCTAGAAGGTATTCTTCTTGGTGTGATGCGGCTTGGTTAGACGTCTCCAGGTGGTGATGCGGAGTCAGGTTTTACCAAACTCCTAGACCTCTGCAAGTGCACAGATCGCGGAAGTATGGGTATCGAACACAAGGACTGGCTATTGAGTACACTTTGTAACTATGGATTTTGGATCAAGCTAAAACAAAAGTATGGTTTGAGGTTGTAATGGTGAACCGAACTAGCAAGTATAACGAGGTTGTAAACAATAAAGGAAAAGCGCTAGGTCATAGGGGCTATCGCAGAGAAGCAAGCAATGATCAATGAAACAATGATAGATTAATTGATTAGGGATATTGGGATATTAAGAACCATCTAGAACACAGATCACGAATATAAAACCATTCCACTTTCGAGGCTCCGGCTCCTTTGCTAATCTACCTAGTCGCTAAACTTTTGGTATGTCCCTAGGTGATTAATCAAGCATTAGAATGAATAGGTTCTGATACAGTTCACTAGATATAGATAGATCAACTTTCGCAGTCTAAGAAACCTAGCTTGTCAAAGAATATGTCCGGCGAATGATACAAGCACTGTCGAGGCTCAAATCAACCTAAGATCGGATTACTAGATGCGCGGTAAAGCAATCAGCATTAGTTAAGTGCACAAGACGAGACAAAGACTCTAATATAATCCCTAGCTAATCATTGAAATCAAAGATCATGCAAGCAACTCATTGAATAGTAACCCTAGCAACCTAACTAGTGGATTACTCAGACATGATCAAAGCAAACACACATAGAGATGAAGAAAACATGATTGCAATAAAACTTAGAGTAGGAAATCGAAATACAAGGGCGGCTCTCTTTCACAAGAGGCTAAAAAGCTATATATATAGTGCTAGGTCTTTCTAGAGGCGGCTTAGGGTTAAGCCGGGCTTGAAAATATAAGTTGGGCTTCAAAAGGGCTTCGGGTCGACCGCGGCGTTGGGACGGTCGTCGGGACGATCGGCCGGACAATCGGGTCGTGGCCGAGTCGGAACGGTCGTGGCCGGATGGATTCACGGTCGGCCGGCGTGGTCGGAGCGGATGAGATTTGGCCGAATTCTCGGCCGGACGTGGGACGTTCTTTCCCGGCTCGGACGGATGCATCGGCCGTGGTACGCGAACGGTTGCGCGGCCGCGAGGCTTGTTCCCGGCTCGCGCGCTTGGTCGTGCGCGGCGTGGCGTGAGCTTGCTTGGCCGACCGCGGGCATGTTTCCCGGGTCGTGATGCGTGATCGGCCGGTGGTTTGGACTTTGGCCGAGACTTCAGTCGGACGGATACGGTTTTGGCCGAGCGCGGAACATTCGTTCCTCGGCCAGCCGGACTGCGCGGTTGGGCGCTGATTCTCGATAGAGCCGTCTGGACAGTCTTCACTCTTTTGGTTATAACTCCTTTTCTACTCATCCAAATAGGCCGTTCCAGTTGCGTTGGAAAGTTAACTCAATCAGAGCACGCAGGGAACTGGTCTTGATGAAATCCATTGAGTAGATCTTTTTCTGGGCCCTCTTAAAGTTGGTGCTTGTGCATGGAGCGGCTTGAAGTGCAAATCCTATGGTTTTGCTCCAAAATGCATCATTTCACCTGTTTAGACTCTAGACACTATAAACACAGTAAAACTACCTTTTTAGATAGAAAACCTGCCAAAAACCATTAGAAAACAATGCTAAAACAGTATAAAAAGTAGGTAAATTAGAGGTATATCAACTCCCCCAGACTTAGATCTTTGCTTGTCCTCAAGCAAAAAGAATCTAAATCCGTGAAAGAGGTTTGAAAACGTGGAAGCTCCCTTGCTCTTTTGAATATCCTGTGAAAGGTTCCTTTCCTGTATTCCACTATGAACATAGACAACATAAGGTTAGCTTCACATACACCCTGCAAGTTTAGCGAACAATACCAACCCAACTAGTCTCATCCAGCAATCCAAACTCTCTATTGCTAACCTCTTGCATAAATTTAAAGCGTGAATTCTTTATCAAGGGGACATCGATCAATTGAACTTGTTCTTACCCACTTGATCCTCTCCAAGATTGCCTCTTTAAGTGCAATGAGTTCTTTTCCTCTCTCTTTCTCACATCAGAACTTTGAAAGGTCAATTTCTCCCTACTTTTCTAGGGTATCATTTTATTTTTTCTATTGACCCTTCTTTCAACCACAGGATAAGTCTTTAGCTTGTTCCTTGTTTGACTAAGGTATTCCATAAGACATGAAGGTACAGACATATGCATTCCTCATGCTTACTTGTTTTCCTTGTGCTCTTTGAGCTTTTTCTCATAAACATTACTTACCATTTGGGATGGGAGAGAGAGGAGAACTCTTTAAAGATTAGACAAATCTTATTGAAAATCAAGCAAGGAACTGTCGACATGTATGCCAACCCCCTTGACAAGAGTAATTAAGATTGATTAAGGGTGAGGTTAACTCTAGATTGCTTGGTTACCTTAGAAATTTTGCTGAGCTAGCATGTCGATCCACTGTAAGAGCTTCTGTTAGGCTTGTGCCTTTAGCTGGTTTCTGCTCTAGGGTCATGGATTGTTAGCATAACACTCTCAATTCTCAAAGCAAGTTCATAACTTCCGGACTGGTTTTTGACTCAATAAAACTTTTTGAAAAACATGAAACAAAGTGAATAAAACATAAGAAAAGAAAGAAAAATGCATTAGTAACACAATAAAACTCCCCCCAGACTTAACTTGCACCGTCCCGGTGAAAGCAAATCACATTAAGGTGAGAGGTAATATTCAAAGTAAAAGAAAAATAAAGAAAAATTCATTAAAATGAGATAGGGATAGAAAATGGAGATTTGTAAGTGTCCATTGCACTAAGTACCACTTGAGATGACTATGTGTGGCAGTGAGAAGAACTCTCTTCCTCATCTATGGGGTCATCGCCTTCTGAACCAAGCTCTGAGTCTAGTGAGAACTCACCAAGGTCAGGCTCATATGGCTCTCTAGCGGTGGAAGAAGGGCGAAAGAGTCTCTCCGGTGCAATGTGGCGAACTACACGGACTAGGCGTGAGATGAAGCGAGATTGGCATTCCACTATCTTCTCCAGCTTGTTAACACGGTCTAGAGCTTGATGCGCAGCCATGCCAGTAGTGAGAACATGGCGTTCTTGGAGCGGCGTTGAGTCTTGACTGCATGCTGAAGTGTGCGATAGGTGAGCATGGGGAATGATGGTTTCTCACTTGATGGAACATAGAATCTTCCTCATTGGGCTGGAAAGTGACAACTCCTGAGCGTAGGCTTGGGATGTCTCATGTGGCAGCAAGACAAGGGAAGTGTTGGCTGGACCAATTGGAAACTCATAGCAAAACCGAGTTGGGTCTTTAGTCCAACGGTTTAGGAAGTGGATGTGCTGAAGAGCATGGAGATCCAAAGGGGTTGGCTTGGGTAGTGGCTCATAGTTGGGAATGTCAATCCCCACATGCAGTACTATGGCCGTGATAAGCCTCCCAAAACGAACACAAAGCTTCTTGTTGCCTTCCAAGTCTTTGAGCTAGCTTCCTCACATTGATGAATGTCTTGGCAAGTAAAAGTCCAAGGTTGGCCTTGTACTCATGCTTGATGAATGGTGTGGTGAGGATGTAGAACTCATCAGTTGTGACCTTGTTGGCTTCTTGTTTGCATTGGAAAGTGGTGGAGATGAGGCGGTGCACATAGCGAATGGCTGGATGAGTGATTCTAGACACCTTTGACCTTGAAGGCAAGAATGGTTCATTGGCAAAGTGTGTCCAATCAGCAAAGGCAGCTTGTTTCCTCTTTGAGTTCTCCTTGAAGTCATGTGCTGTCTCATTGGGAAGTCCAAAGAGTTGGCATAGAGCTGAGATGGAGATGCGCCCATTGGCATCGCCTATCTTGAAGAGTAGGAGTCCATCACCAGCTGGTTGGTCTCCATTGTGGTTGGGAAAGGCAAGAGCTACTGTGGAGAGGAACTCCTTGGTGAGTTGTGAGTACTCACTACATTCTAGCTTGAAGAGCTTGCTCAAGCCTAGCTTCCTTATGTACCATGTGACATCATCTCTTATCTTGAGAAGATCAAGGGTTTGGGTGTCCATCTTCACACATGGTTCGATGTTCACCTTCTCCATTGCCTTCTTACACTTTCTTGGGTCTTGATTTTGTTCTCCAACAAAGGTTACAAGTGCCCAATCATCTTCTCCTCTTCTTGGACTCTCCACATGTTCTTGATTGCATCAATGGAATGTGGTGAAGTTGGTATTGCTGCTCTTGCATTGGAGCTACTACTCCCTAGCTTGATTTGCTTCTTTGGTGGTTCCATGAATGGGTTCTTCTTCTTCTTCATACTCTCATTTCCTTTTGTCTTTGCCATTGGTGTACCTACAAGAGCAAATTCTTGGGAAGAAATATGAGTTTGTGATTAATGCAAAAGAAGAATAAGCTAATTGAGTTGTAATAATGATATGGAATAAAGGAACAACTCAAGGCTTAATCATGAATCAAAGAGACAAAATAGAAATTTCACTTTTTCAAAATTAATTTTCGGATTTTACTGTTCATCCCAAGATTATGGTGCTTAAAATCAAAATTTTCAGCAAATCAAGAGAAATTGAGTTTCTAATCCAAGTAATCACTAGATAAACTAATGAATTGAAGTATGCCTAAGCAATTTCACCTTTGAATAAGGGGTTTGGAATGCCCAATAAGTTTTGTGAAAAACTATTCAATTGTGAAATTAAACTTCAAATTAACTCTAAACCACCTAGGTTCCACCTAGCAAAGTTCATTACAAGACTATAAGGATGCTAATTTCAAGTCTAGACAAGAGTTTAGACCAAACATGAAACTTATTGAGATTTTCGATCTTGCATAAACATAGGATTAGAGTTAGAAGACATACCTTGTGTGTTGAAAAGTGAATAAGGTTGCAAGAGCAAGTAAATTCCAATTTAGAGTTATGAACAGTAAAAGTTTTGAAATCAAAACTCTTAGAGTTCCTCTAATGGAGTTTAGGGTTTTGGAGAAGAAAGAGAGGTTCTTGTGGTTTTCAAGGGAAAGGTAAAGTAAATAAGATCTAAATCCTATCAATTTTCCTTTTCAAATTCGAATTTTGATTGAAAACCGGTTTAAGTTGGTTTAGATTGGTTAAAACCGGTTTGAATTAATGAAAAGGGGACTTACCTTGGCCTAGAAAAGTTTGGGCCGATGGCCGATGGATTTTGTCGCGGTCGAGCGATTTGGTCGGCCAAATTGTTTTGGCCGAGAGAATTTCGGCCGAGGCCGAGCGATGTTTCCCGGATCGACCGGCACGGTCGGTCCGTTCCGATACGAAAATCGGCCGAGCGCGCCGTTTCTTCTGTTCGCGTTCGCGCGCGATCGTGTCGCGCGTAATCCGGCCGAGCACGGCCGTTCCTTCCCGGCTCGACCGAACGGTCGTCGCGATGGAAATCTCGGCCAAAATTTCTTTGCGCGTCGCGGCCAATTTGGTTTGGCGCGGATTGTGTTTTCACACCTTTTTCTCCTTCTATCCTATCTTAAAACAAAGAAAACACAAAAGCAAAACAAAAACTAAGAAATTAAAGAAAGAAAAGTAAAAGTACCTCATGGGTTGCCTCCCATGCAGCGCTTGTTTTAAGTCTTTAGCTTGACTGTAAGGCTTGGCGCTCAGGAGAAGATGGAGACAAGAGGCATCTTTGATCCTCCAAGTCTTTTCTCCTTGCAATGAGTATCTGGTGGGTGATTCACAGCTGGATAGACAATCTCTCCATGAA
The DNA here is from genome assembly GCA_902728155.2 of Microthlaspi erraticum. Lineage (NCBI taxonomy): Eukaryota > Viridiplantae > Streptophyta > Magnoliopsida > Brassicales > Brassicaceae > Microthlaspi > Microthlaspi erraticum. The sequence continues at coordinate 58,931 of CACVBM020001219.1, read as the reverse complement.
TGTCCCTTGGCACTACTGCCTTAGGAAAAAGCTTTAGAGTTCTTGTCACTTTCTCCTTGAATCCTTCTAGATTCTCATCAATAAGCTCCTTTGGGAATAGAAGCTTCATGTTGCGGCCAGACCTAGGTTTTCTAACCTTCCTTCTTGGCTTGGCCTCATCTTCAATCTTGGTTGATCCCTTGGGCGGTTTTGGTGTAGGGGCCTTAGTCTTACTCCTTGCTTGTTTGGCAAGCTGCTTGGGCTTAGGAATGGGATCTTCCTTGATTGTTTCTTCAGTTTCTCCTTCTTGGGGTGGCTTCAAAGTAACTTTCTCCTCTTGGACCATGTCAACAAAAGAGTTCTTTGTTGAACACATAGGGAAGAACATACCCTTGTTCACCTTGTTGAAAGAGATTCTTTGATTGGGGAAATCAAATATGGCACCCACAGTAGACAGGAAAGGGGTTCCAAATATGAGAGGTCTATGGCTACTCTCTCTCATTTCCACAATCTGGAAATCAGTAGGGATAGAGCAATTTCCAATCTGCACCATCACATTAGGCACAAAGCCATAGGGGTTTGTGAGAATGAATCAGCATAGTTGATGGAGATGGATGATGGCTCTATCTTGGTGAGGCCTATCTTGTCAGCTATCCTCTTAGACATGATGTTCACATTGGCTCCTGTGTCACACAAAGATTGCTCAAGAATGTTACCTTTGATGATACAAGGCACACAAACTTTCCTGAGTTATCTGTCTTGGGGATAATCTTTGGGAAGAGTCTTCTCTTTCTAGCTCGATTGGACTCTCTCTCTGGGTAATTCTCTTCAGGCCAAATCATGCAATCAACAGTAGGTTTTGAAAGCATCCATTCTGGAACTTGGTCTTCAAATCTTTCTTCTATGGCGGCTGAGTTGCAAAAGGACTTCTTGGATTCAGCTTCCTGTCTCTTAACAGCTTCCATAGTTTGAGTGACTTGAGTCTCTAGTTTCTTCACATGAGTGGCAACAGCATCATACTTGGTGTTGAGATTGCTGAACAAAGTGTCCATCTTCTCATACATCTCTTTAGTGTTTCTCTTCTGGCCATCCATGATCTGTTGGAGGATTCCTTCAAATCTCCCACCTTGTTGGTTTGGAGGAGCTTGATTTGGTGAAGAAGCATATGGCTCCTTGGGCGGATATGATGATCTCTGCTCATATCCTTGCCTTGGCTGAAATTGACTTCCTTGAGATTGGTAAGGAGGTCTTTGTTGTTGTGGATACCTTGGAGGATACACTTGGTCTTGAGGATTCTCCACATTGGGGTTTCTATAAGACATGTTGGGGTTTGGGCGATAGCTTGGATTGTATCCCTTGTTCCCATAGTTTCCAATGTAGTTCACATCTTCTTCATTGGCTTCATTAGAGAAATCTCCCATGCATTCTCTTGATGAATCTTCATTAGCATCACTCATCCCTTCTATTGCATTGATATGCTTGAGCTGTCCCTTAAGAACTTGAGCCATCATGTTCTTGAGTTCAGTCATTTGAAAAGAATCAGGGGAGCTAGTAGTGGTGCGGCTTGAGCGGTCATAATCAGGACAGTTGTTACAATCACTAGCTGCAAGATTCTCAATAAGAACCTTAGCTTCATCAACAGTCTTGGTCATGAAGTTTCCATTGCTTGCTGTGTCCAATGAAAGCTTGTACTTGTGGTCTATGCCACGATAGAAGATGTTCCATAGGTTTCCCTCATTGAAACCATGATTAGGGCAGTCCCTAATGTACTCCTTGAATCGATCTAGCGCCTCATAGAAAGATTCATTGTTGCTTGGCGAAAGTGGAGATCTTGTTTCTCACAGAAATTGATCTCTGTTTGGTGTAGAAGTGGTTGATGAATGCAGCCTTGTACTCATCCCAAGTGGTAATGGAGTGAGCTGGCAGAGACTTCAACCATCTTGAAGCTTTGTCGCCAAGAGAGAATGAAAAGAGCTTGCACTTAAGGTAGTCAGCAGAGACTCCATTGGATCTTGTAGTGCTGCAAATTTCTTCAAAGTTTTCTATGTGATCAAGAGGGTGCTCAGCTGGAAGTCCATTGAATTGGTTCTGTCTAACCAATGCAATGATCTGAGGCTTGATCTCATAGTCATTCCTTGCAGGAAGTGGTGGATGGATAGGGTTTCTATCCATGAAGAAAGCATCGGCAGAGTCATAGTCTCCGATTGTAGGTGCTCCAGCTTGGGGTTGTGCGTTCACATCTCCAGCAGGGTTAGGAGGAGGAGGAGGTGGATCTCTTCCTTCTTCTTGAGCGCGCGCCACTTCAGCGGCGTGAGCGCGAGCTGCTTCGTCGGCCATCTCTTGGGCTTTTGCTTCCTAAGTTGCTTCTCAAGCTTGTCTATCTCTGGATGTTCAACTAGGTTGTCCTTGTTGGACCTCCTAGTCATGCACCTGAAAAGAGTCTTGGAAACAAGTTAAATCAAAAGGGAAAAACAAAAACAAAAGAAAAATCAAAGAAAAGGAAATCAAAAACTAAAAATTCAAAAGCAAAAGAAAAGCAAAACAGGAAAAGGTTCTAGACTAGATCCTAGTCGAGTTCCAAAGGTACAGTGCTGTCAGGTTTTACCCTCCTAGACCTCTGCAAGTGCACAGATCGCGGAAGTATGGGTATCGAACACAAGGACTGGCTATTGAGTACACTTTGTAACTATGGATTTTGGATCAAGCTAAAACAAAAGTATGATTGAGGTTGTAATGGTGAACCGAACTAGCAAGTATAACGAGGTTGTAAACAATAAAGGAAAAGCGCTAGGTCATAGGGGCTATCGCAGAGAAGCAAGCAATGATCAATGAAACAATGATAGATTAATTGATTAGGGATATTGGGATATTAAGAACCATCTAGAACACAGATCACGAATATAAAACCATTCCACTTTCGAGGCTCCGGCTCCTTTGCTAATCTACCTAGTCGCTAAACTTTTGGTATGTCCCTAGGTGATTAGATCAAGCATTAGAATGAATAGGTTCTGATACAGTTCACTAGATATAGATAGATCAACTTTCGCAGTCTAAGAAACCTAGCTTGTCAAAGAATATGTCCGGCGAATGATACAGCACTGTCGAGGCTCAAATCAACCTAAGATCGGATTACTAGATGCGCGGTAAAGCAATCAGCATTAGTTAAGTGCACAAGACGAGACAAAGACTCTAATATAATCCCTAGCTAATCATTGAAATCAAAGATCATGCAAGCAACTCATTGAATAGTAACCCTAGCAACCTAACTAGTGGATTACTCAGACATGATCAAAGCAAACACACATAGAGATGAAGAAAACATGATTGCAATAAAACTTAGAGTAGGAAATCGAAATACAGGGCGGCTCTCTTTCTCAAGAGGCTAAAAATCCATATATATAGTGCTAGGTCTTTCTAGAGGCGGCTTAGGGTTAAGCCGGGCTTGAAAACATAAGTTTGGGCTTCAAAAGGGCTTCGGGTCGACCGCGGCGTTGGGACGGTCGTGCGGGACGATCGGCCGGACAATCGGGTCGTGGCCGAGTCGGAACGGTCGGGGCCGGACGGATTCACGGTCGGCCGGCGTGGTCGGACGGATGAGATTTGGCCGAAATTCTCGGCCGGACGTGGGACGTTCTTCCCGGCTCGGACGGATGCATCGGCCGTGGTACGCGGAACAGTTGCGCGGCCGCGAGGCTTGTTTCCCGGCTCGCGCGCTTTGGTCGTGCGCGGCGTGGCGTGGCGTTGCTTGGCCGACCGCGGGCTTAGTTTCCCGGGTCGTGATGCGTGATCGGCCGATGGTTTGGACTTTGGCCGAGACTTCAGTCGGACGGATACGGTTTGGCCGAGCGCGGAACATCGTTCCTCGGCCAGCCGGACTGCGCGGTTGGGCGCTGATTCTCGATAGAGCCGTCTGGACAGTCTTCACTCTTTTGGTTATAACTCCTTTTCTACTCATCCAAATTAGGCCGTTCCAGTTGCGTTGGAAAGTTAACTCAATCAGAGCACGCAGGGAACTGGTCTTGATGAAATCCATTGAGTAGATCTTTTTCTGGGCCCTCTTAAAGTTGGTGCTTGTGCATGGAGCTGCTTGAAGTGCAAATCCTATGGTTTTGCTCCAAAATGCATCATTTCACCTGTTTAGACTCTAGACACTATAAACACAGTAAAACTACCTTTTTAGATAGAAAACCTGCCAAAAACCATTAGAAAACAATGCTAAAACAGTATAAAAAGTGGGTAAATTAGAGGTATATCAGTCGGCTGCTTCAAGGTAAGGAAGAAGTTTCTTCTTTGTCTTCAAAGTGGATAGTCTTGGAGGACTATCCCATGAAGGTGGTGGTGCTTGAGGGCTTAACATCTCTTGTTCGCTCAAGAGGTGCTTTGAGGTGGTATGTGGCGAATTGGCATCGCCTTTATAGGGGAAGAGGCTTGTGGCTCCTTCTCCATATCTAACTAGGAAAACCTGAAAAGCTAAAAACAAAAAGGAAAAACCAAAAAAGGAAAAACAAAATCAAAGAAAAAGGAAATAACAAAAACAAAAAGGAAAAGTGAAAACCCTAGACTAGCTCTCTTGCAAGACTTGTAGGTGCGAATTGGTCCCCGGCAACGGCGCCAAAAACTTGATCGCGGGATCAGGTCTTCCCCTTTCCTATCCCTGATTCTGCAAGTGCACAGGTCAGAAGTAGTAAACGGGTATCGAACACAAGGACCAGATTGCACACTACAAGTTATGAGTTTGAGATCAAGCTAGGGCAAAAGTATAAGTTGGTTGAGTGCAGAGAAAGTAAAGCATGCAAGTAATAAAGTGAGATTCAATAGGAGAGAAAGGCTAAGCAATAGGATAGTCTTGAGATAAGCAATTCAAGAAGCATGAAATCAATCAATTAGGGTTACCGCACTTAGGTGCTAATCTAGAACTTGAAACACTATGGTATGATCATTCCACTGTCGAGGCTCCGACCCCTTTGTTAATCTACCTAGTCGCTAAACTTTTGGTATGTCCCTAGGTGATTAAATCAAGCATTAGTTCGATCAAGATCAATTGTTCACAACCTACAAGTAGATCAACTGTCGCAGTCTAAAAGAGATTGCCCACCAAATACTAGTTCAGGCGAATGATACAGCACTGTCGAGGCTCAAATCAACCTAAAGGCATATGCTAATTGGCCAGATTAACAACAAGCATTAAGTATAAGCAAAGATGGAGATTATAAGTAAAACCCTAATTGTGATCAATCATCAAGCATACATGAATGCTATCCTTTGACTTCCTATCACTTAACAAGTAAACTACTCAGACATAGAGAAGGAAACGAATTCATATTCATAAGAACAGAGATTCGAATCCTCTCTAGAAAGAGTAACAAGCAAGAACAAAGTAAAAGCAAGCAAAACTTTATTAAGATGTAAAATAGATTGTGGTCTCTCTCCTTCTTGAGTTACAAGGCTAAAAAGAAGTATTTATAATGCTCTAAGTATAAGAAGCGGCTAAACCTAATCTAGCTAGGTCGGCGCCGGCTTTGGGCTTGAATTGTGCGGATTGGGCTTCAAAAACGGCTTCGGGTCGACCGCGGCGTTCGGACGGTCGGTCGGGACGATCGGCCGGACAGTCGGGTTGTGGCCGAGTCGGAACGGTCGTGGCCGGATGATTTCACGGTCGGCCGGCTTGGTCGGCGGATAGATTTGGCCGATGGTTTCTCGGCCGGACGTGGGACGTTTTCCCGGCTCGGACGGAATGTGGTACGCGAGTTGCGCGGCCGCGAGGCGTTTCCCGGCTCGCGCGGCATGGTCGTGCGCGGCGTGGCGTGGCGTGGCTGTGGCTTGGCCGACCGCGGGCAGTTTCCCGGGTCGTGATGCGTGATCGGCCGACGGTTTGAACTTTGGCCGAGACTTCAGTCGGACGGACGGTTTTGGCCGAGCGCGGAACATTCGTTCCTCGGCCAGCCGGTCTGCGCGTTCGGCGCTGATTCTCGATATGGCCGTCTGGAGCAGTCCTTCACTCTTTTGGCTATAACTCCTTTTCTACTCATCCAAATGGCCGTTCCAGTTGCGTTGGAAAGTTAACTCAATCAGAGCACGCAGGGAACTGGTCTTGATGAAATCCATTGAGTAGATCTTTTTCTAGCTCCATCCAAAGTTGATGCAGGGGCATTGAACTGGTTTAGAGTCCAAATCTCCTGTTTTGCTCCATAATGCACCTTTTTACCTAAAATGACTCTTTGCACTATAAATCCATAAAAACTACCTTTTAACACAAGAATCCACTAGAAAACCATTAGAAAACCATAGTAAAATAGCATAAAAAGTAGGTAAAATAGAGGTATATCAGCCAATCCATGATCGCTCCAGCTGTGGCTAGGAATGATCTTCCAAGCAAAAGCTTTAAGTCCTCCGGATCCTTCATGGTTACTACATAGAAGTTGGCTGGAACTATGCAGCCTCCAAAATCAAGCTGAATGTCTTTAACCTCTCCAAGTGGTTCGGTCAATGATGAATCAGCTAGCTTTAAATCCATTCGAGATTTCACAATTGAATTGATCAATCCCAACTTCTTGGCTATCTCGGCCGGCATAAGGTTCACACTAGAACCGGAATCGCAAAGAGCATCATCAAAGTAGCTTCCATTGATAGAGAAATGTATAAGGAAGTAACCTGGGTCATGAAGCTTGTGTAGAAACCTAGGTTTAGGCATTCCCTTTCTTGCTTCCTCGTACATCTTTTCCAATTCAGCTAGACTCCAATCTTGTGTCCAAGCTAGGTCTTGCATGAATGGACTCTTGTTGCAAGCATTATCAAACGGCACACCATAAGGGAATCTCCTTGCCATAAAGTTGAAATCATCTATGATCTCTTCAAGTGATGATCTTGTCTTCCTCTTCTCCTTGGTGGGAGGCGGTTGTGAAGACCTTTGAGTAAGGGTTCTTCCTTTTGGTGCTATCTTCTCTCTTGTTCCAGTGGTTAGCCTTGTGGCTCTTTCTTGATCAGCTCTACTCTCTTCTTCATCCCAAATCACTCTTGGGTCGGTCTCTCTTATAGTAAAGACGGGCGCGGCATGGTTGTGCTTACCGGTCGTCTTTGCCTCGGTCAAGACCTTCTCTTCCAAGTTGGCTAAGCGAGTGGTTAAATCCTTGACTTCCTTGGAGACTCCATCTACTTTGTCTTCAAGCCCTCTAGCTCTTCTTTGAATATCTTGGCTCCTCTTGTCTAGAGAGATGTAAATCTCGGATTTGTGCCTTCACTTGTTTTTGCCCTTCCACCAATGTAAGCATCGTCGAGTAACATTGCCTCTCCTTTAGGGTTACTTCGGCTACCTCCCTCTTAGCTTGATGAGCTACTGCTGTTATTGAATTGAGACTCTTGGTGGTGCCATCGAGGTTGTTATCAAGACTTGTGATCTTCTCATCTAAGTGATTGTCCATCTCCTTGGTGGAAACTTTGGTAAAGTGTATCGCTCTCCTATTGTCTTCAATGGCCTCGCCTTGCTTCTTCAAATCTTCCTCCATGTCCAAGCATCTTGACTCTACTCTCTCTATTTGGGTAGAGAGTTCTCCAAGTCTTCCATCTAGTTCGTATCGCGTGAACTCTAGCTTTGTTTCAATGTCGCGGCTAGTTTTTCTTTGGCTCTCCATGAAACCCTCAAGCACGGCATCGAAATGACTATCTCTCCGCCTATTGAGAACATGGTCGTGGTGTGAATGCAACACTGGTCTAGGTGGTTGATGATAAACCGGAGGTCGGTTTTGATGATGATGGTAATGATGCTCGTCTCGGCTAGGTCCTTCAAACGTCGGATGAGCGCGGTTGGGAGGGAACGGATGTGGCACGATGTTACGGCTGGGTCTTGGTAAACCCGGCCGTGGAGATCGTGTGGGATCAGTGTCCGGTTCCCAAAGTGGATGTTGGTGTTGTGATTCATCTCCAAGTACCTATAAACACAAGATAAAAGAAAAAGTTAGTATTCGAAAATACCAAGATCTAGACTTAGTTTTAAACAAGACTATGCAAGTGTTTATGATGCAATCCCCGGCAACGGCGCCAAAAACTTGATGCGGCATCTATGGGATGAGTACAAGTAATAATTCCCTAAGACAACTAGTGTTGCAAGTGCACAACATATAATTGTAGTATTTAGGGGTCGAACCACAAGGGATTGGATTTCACACATTACATAATCATAGAGTTTAAATGACTAAGCTAAATCAAAGATGCAAGGGTTTGTGTTTGTTGAGAACACACAAAAGAAATAACAATGCAATTCTATACAAGCAACATTATTGAACTATTGAAAACTCTTTTGAAAACATGAGCCAAGTCGATTGAAAAGTTTGTTAAAATCCGATTCTTTTGAACTCAAAACACTAAGGAAGGATTATTCCACTTTCGTGGTTCCAATCCCCTATGTCTCTTAAACCAATGGGCTCAGCTTTCGTTGGTCATTGTAGAGTGAGACATGCATTACATCCAAGTAATGATTGTTCACAAAACTCTTTAGGTCTACTTTCGTAGCCTAAAACGATTTGCCCATCAAATACTATATCCGGAGATATAACAAGCTTTTGGAGAGTATATCAACCTAAAATCAAGTCACTAGTTAGCTACTCTAGCAACAAGCATTAAGCATAAATAAAGATGGAGAACCATAGGGTTTCCCCTTTTAACAATCGATTTTCGATGGCCATTATATCACGTCCTCATTGGAAGGATCCATAATTCAACAATGAGTCTTAGATAGTAGATGAAGTCTCATGAATCCTTAGAGAGAGAGGCGGCGGAATATGGACTAAACCACGCCTCACCCTTAGGGAGAAATCTCTACTTCTAGACTATATAAATTGAAACATGCAAGCTATATACAAATGCAAAAGAAGAAAAGAAAGAAGAAGGAGACCACCTAAGTGGCTCCGAACTTTATTGAATAAGTGTTTCTTGTTATGCGGCTGGTGATTCTTATTACAAGAGGCTAAAAGCAAGTATATATAGGTAGAGAGCGGGTCTAGGTCGGCAAAGTTGAGCGCGCGCAGAAGAGGAAAGTTTCCATTTCTCTTTAGCCGCTTGAGCTTGCTCTCCAAGTTCTTGAATGGGCCGCGTTCAGGCCAATGGAAGCTTCTGGATTGAGTTATGCTAGTGTCAAGATGAGCCAAGGCCTTGGGCGCGGTATCTCGGGCCTCTTGATCCATCAAAGTCTCCATGGGCTCTACTTAGGCGCTCGTCGGACATGTCTTGGTAGAAAATAAGTTCCGGTCCAACGAGTGATCCAAATGACCTCTTTCCACTTCGCCGCGGGTCATGACTCAAATATCTATCTTTCCATATAAGAATCATGACTTTTGGACGTCGGGAAGGCATGAATATGCGGTCGTACTTCGGATGCTCCGGTTTGGTCTTTAGCGAGAAATAGATTTGGTGCTCTAGACTTGGGAACTTGGTGATTTGACTCTTTTTGCTCCATTTTGACTCTTCTTTGCTATTTTGACCTGAATGATGCTCAAAACCAGAATATACAAGAAAACTACCTCTTGGGCTAAAAACCACATTATTTGTATTGAAAACATAGTGAAAACCTTGGTAAAAACATGAAAGATATGGATATATCACACTAGCAACCTAACAAAATGAAATGCAACGCAGAAATGTAAAGAAAAGCAGTAGAGCAACAGCTCGACCAAGGACTCGAGTCGAGTTGGAACAGAGTACCGAGCTCGATCGAGTTTAGGGTCGAGTTAGTAAAAAGCAATAAAGGCAGCGACTTTACAAGCTAATGCGAGAATTAGGGTTCAAGACAGGGTTTTGCAATTAGGGGAAGCTACACTTAATCGATCTGCTCTTAAAACTCCTTGTATCAAGGCTTCTCTTGATATTGGGCTTCTCAATGCCTAGCCAACCCTTTCCCAAGGTGGAGGCTATCAACCAAGGAATGATCTCAGAAACAGGGGGTTAGCCAGTGAGAATCAAACCTTGGAGGCCATAGGATCATTGCCCAAACTAATCCATCCAACCCCTTGAATCCATTTCGAGAGCAAGAGTTATTGGAGCTCTTAGTGGATATTTTCCAGCGATTTCCATCACTTCCATGTGGAGAATCGCCTAATGACATACAAGCCAGGGGTAGTGGTCATGTAGCCTTAAGATTTATCCAAAAGAGAGAGAATCTAGATTAAGACCATAAGCAAGAAGGATTAAGCATATGAAACCCCTAATCTATCCCATCTCAAACCCTAATGGGTAACTACTCACTACACATGAATGTAAACACAAGCAAATGCAATGAAATAAACTCATAAGAAAGAGGAGATAAAATAAACAACTTTTATTGAAATAAGCAAGTGCAAATACAAAAGAGATTATCCAGGATCTAGGATTCAAGAAGCAAGAGCTTCAAGAACACAAAGATGGGATTAGAGCTCTAAAAAGTAAAAGACAATAATTAAAAGAAACTAAAACAAAAAGTAATCTAAAGCTTGGTGGTTTTTTCGTGGCTTTTAGCCCTTAAATACAAAGAGGATTAGGTTTAGGGTCAAAGGAAAGTCAAGGGGGAAGCAACATTTTTCGGGTTTGACTTTGACTTCTCAGCTCGATCGAGTTGAAGCTTGGCCGGTCGAGTTGAGGAACTCGACCGGTTGGTCGAGTAGATGGTCGAGCTGGTCTTCAAGATGGCTTCCTCCTTCTTCCTTTGCGTATCCAGTTGAGCTGCGTCCATGCGCCAAGTCCTTCCATGCTCCTCACGTCCCATATGCTCCAGAATGCTCCAAAAGACCTATTTCAAAGGACCAATCCGAAGCCGTTTTTGAAGCCCAATCCGCACAATTCAAGCCCAAAGCCGGCGCCGACTTAGCAAGATTAGGTCTAGCCGCTTTTTCATACTTAGTGCATTATAAATACTTCTTTTTAGCCTTGTAACCCAAGAAGGAGAGAGACCACAATATACTTTACATCTTTAATAAAATTTTGCTTGCTTTTACTTTGTTCTTGCTTGTGCTCTTTCTAGAGAGGATTCGAATCTCTGTTCTTGTGAACCTTTTTCCTGTTTTACTTTTCTTTTGCTTTTGAATTTTCAGTTTTTGATTTCCTTTTCTTTGATTTTTGCTTTTGTTTTTGTTTTTCCCTTTTGATTTAACTTGTTTCCAAGACTCTTTTCAGGTGCATGACTAGGAGGTCCAACAAGGACAACCTAGTTGAACATCCAGAGATAGACAAGCTTGAGAAGCAACTTAGGAAGCAAAAGCCCAAGAGATGGCCGACGAAGCAGCTCGCGCTCACGCCGCTGAAGTGGCGCGCGCTCAAGAAGAAGGAAGAGATCCACCTCCTCCTCCTCCTAACCCTGCTGGAGATGTGAATGCACAACCCAAGCTGGAGCACCTACAATCGGAGACTATGACTCTGCCGATGCTTTCTTCATGGATAGAAACCCTATCCATCCACCACTTCCTGCAAGGAATGACTATGAGATCAAGCCTCAGATCATAGCATTGGTTAGACAGAACCAATTCAATGGACTTCCAGCTGAGCACCCTCTTGATCACATAGAAAACTTTGAAGAAATTTGCAGCACTACAAGATCCAATGGAGTCTCTGCTGACTACCTTAAGTGCAAGCTCTTTTCATTCTCTCTTGGCGACAAAGCTTCAAGATGGTTGAAGTCTCTGCCAGCTCACTCCATTACCACTTGGGATGAGTACAAGGCGCTTTCATCAACCACTTCTACACCAAGCAAGATCAATTTCTGTGAGGAACAAGATCTCCACTTTCGCCAAGCCAACAATGAATCTTTCTATGAGGCGCTAGATCGATTCAAGGAGTACATTAGGGACTGCCCTAATCATGGTTTCAATGAGGGAAACCTATGGAACATCTTCTATCGTGGCATAGACCACAAGTACAAGCTTTCATTGGACACAGCAAGCAATGGAAACTTCATGACCAAGACTGTTGATGAAGCTAAGGTTCTTATTGAGAATCTTGCAGCTAGTGATTGTAACAACTGTCCTGATTATGACCGCTCAAGCCGCACCACTACTAGCTCCCCTGATTCTTTTCAAATGACTGAACTCAAGAACATGATGGCTCAAGTTCTTAAGGGACAGCTCAAGCATATCAATGCAATAGAAGGGATGAGTGATGCTAATGAAGATTCATCAAGAGAATGCATGGGAGATTTCTCTAATGAAGCCAATGAAGAAGATGTGAACTACATTGGAAACTATGGGAACAAGGGATACAATCCAAGCTATCGCCCAAACCCCAACATGTCTTATAGAAACCCCAATGTGGAGAATCCTCAAGACCAAGTGTATCCTCCAAGGTATCCACAACAACAAAGACCTCCTTACCAATCTCAAGGAAGTCAATTTCAGCCAAGGCAAGGATATGAGCAGAGATCATCATATCCGCCCAAGGAGCCATATGCTTCTTCACCAAATCAAGCTCCTCCAAACCAACAAGGTGGGAGATTTGAAGGAATCCTCCAACAGATCATGGATGGCCAGAAGAGAAACACTAAAGAGATGTATGAGAAGATGGACACTTTGTTCAGCAATCTCAACACCAAGTATGATGCTGTTGCCACTCATGTGAAGAAACTAGAGACTCAAGTCACTCAAACTATGGAAGCTGTTAAGAGACAGGAAGCTGAATCCAAGAAGTCCTTTTGCAACTCAGCCGCCATAGAAGAAAGATTTGAAGACCAAGTTCCAGAATGGATGCTTTCAAAACCTACTGTTGATTGCATGATTTGGCCTGAAGAGAATTACCCAGAGAGAGAGTCCAATCGAGCTAGAAAGAGAAGACTCTTCCCAAAGATTATCCCCAAGACAGATAACTCAGGAAAGTTTGCTGTGCCTTGTATCATCAAAGGTAACATTCTTGAGCAATCTTTGTGTGACACAGGAGCCAATGTGAACATCATGTCTAAGAGGATAGCTGACAAGATAGGCCTCACCAAGATACAGCCATCATCCATCTCCATCAACTATGCTGATTCATTCTCACAAACCCCCTATGGCTTTGTGCCTAATGTGATGGTGCAGATTGGAAATTGCTCTATCCCTACTGATTTCCAGATTGTGGAAATGAGAGAGAGTAGCCATAGACCTCTCATATTTGGAACCCCTTTCCTGTCTACTGTGGGTGCCATATTTGATTTCCCCAATCAAAGAATCTCTTTCAACAAGGTGAACAAGGGTATGTTCTTCCCTATGTGTTCAACAAAGAACTCTTTTGTTGACATGGTCCAAGAGGAGAAAGTTACTTTGAAGCCACCCCAAGAAGGAGAAACTGAAGAAACAATCAAGGAAGATCCCATTCCTAAGCCCAAGCAGCTTGCCAAACAAGCAAGGAGTAAGACTAAGGCCCCTACACCAAAACCGCCCAAGGGATCAACCAAGATTGAAGATGAGGCCAAGCCAAGAAAGAAGGTTAGAAAGCCTAGGTCTGGCCGCAACATGAAGCTTCTATTCCCAAAGGAGCTTATTGATGAGAATCTAGAAGGATTCAAGGAGAAAGTGACAAGAACTCTAAAGCTTTTTCCTAAGGCATTTGTGCCAAGGGACATTCATGGAGAGATTGTCTATCCAGCTGTGAATCACCCACCAGATACTCATTGCAAGGAGAAAAGACTTGGAGGATCAAAGATGCCTCTTGTCTCATCTTCTCCTGAGTGCCAAGCCTTACAGTCAAGCTAAAGACTTAAAACAAGCGCTGCATGGGAGGCAACCCATGAGGTACTTTTACTTTTCTTTCTTTTTTTCTTAGTTTTTGTTTTGCTTTTGTGTTTTCTTTGTTTTGAGATAGGATAGAAGGAGAAAAAGGTGTGAAAACACAATCCGCGCCAAACATTGGCCGCGGACGCGCAAAAGAGAATTTTGGCCGAGCAATTTCCAACCGGGCCGACCGTTACGGTCGAGCCGGGAAGGAATGGCCGTGCTCGGCCGGATTTCTATCGCGCGACAGAAACCGTTCGCGCGGCACGCACGAACCGGGAAAGAATAGGCCGCGATCGGCCGAAACGTATCGGAACGGACCGACCGTACCGGTCGATCCGGGAAACAAACGCTCGGCCTCGGCCGAAATCTCTCGTCCATTCGCAATTTGGCCGACCAAATCGCACGGCCATAACAAAATTCTCTCGGCCATCGGCCAAAAATTTTCTCGGGCACGGTATCCAATGGCAAAGACAAAAGGAAATGAGAGTATGAAGAAGAAGAAGACCCATTCATGGAACCACCAAAGAAGCAAATCAAGCTAGGGAGTAGTAGCTCCAATGCAAGAGCAGCAATACCAACTTCACCACATTCCATTGATGCAAGTCAAGAACATGTGGAGAGTCCAACAAGAGGAGAAGATGATTGGGCACTTGTAACCTTTGTTGGAGAACAAATCCAAGACCCAAGAAAGTGCAAGAAGGCAATGGAGAAGGTGAACATCGAACCTTGTGTGAAGATGGACACCCAAACCCTTGACCTTCTCAAGATAAGAGATGATGTCACATGGTACATAAGGAAGCTAGGCTTGAGCAAGCTCTTCAAGCTAGAGTGTAGTGAGTACTCACAACTCACCAAGGAGTTCTCTCCACAGTAGCTCTTGCCTTTCCCAACCACAATGGAGACCAACCAGCTGGTGATGGACTCCTACTCTTCAAGATAGGCGATGCCAATGGGCGCATCTCATCTCAGCTCTATGCCAACTCTTTGGACTTCCCAATGAGACAGCACATGACTTCAAGGAGAACTCAAAGAGGAAACAAGCTGCCTTTGCTGATTGGACACACTTTGCCAATGAACCATTCTTGCCTTCAAGATCAAAGGTGTCTAGAATCACTCATCCAGCCATTCGCTATGTGCACCGCCTCATCTCCACCACTTTCCAATGCAAACAAGAAGCCAACAAGGTCACAACTGATGAGTTCTACATCCTCACCACACCATTCATCAAGCATGAGTACAAGGCCAACCTTGGTCTTTTACTTGCCAAGACATTTATCAATGTGAGGAAGCTAGCTAAAGACTTGGAAGGCAACAAGAAGCTTTGTGTTCGTTTTGGGAGGCTTATCACGGCCATAGTACAACATGTGGGGATTGACATTCCCAACTATGAGCCACTACCCAAGCCAACCCCTTTGGATCTCCATGCCCTTCAGCATATCCACTTCCTAAACCGTTGGACTAAAGACCCAACTCGGTTTTGCTATGAGTTTCCAATTGGTCCAGCCAACACTTCCCTTGTCTTGCTGCCACATGAAGACATCCCAAGCCTACGCTCAGGTGTTGTCACTTTCCAGCCCAATGAGGAAGACTTCTATGTTCCATCAAGTGAGAAACCATCATTCCCCATGCTCACCTATCGCACACTTCAGCATGCAGTCAAGACTCAACGCCGCCACCAAGAACGCCATGTTCTCACTACTGGCATGGCCGCGCATCAAGCTCTAGACCGTGTTAACAAGCTGGAGAAGATAGTGGAGTGCCAATCTCGCTTCATCTCACGCCTAGTTCGCGTAGTTCGCCACATTGCACCGGAGAGACTCTTTCGCCCTTCTTCCACCGCTAGAGAGCCATATGAGCCTGACCTTGGTGAGTTCTCACTAGACTCAGAGCTTGGTTCAGAAGGCGATGACCCCATAGATGAGGAAGAGAGTTCTTCTCACTGCCACACATAGTCATCTCAAGTGGTACTTAGTGCAATGGACACTTACAAATCTCCATTTTCTATCCCTATCTCATTTTAATGAATTTTTCTTTATTTTTCTTTTACTTTGAATATTACCTCTCACCTTAATGTGATTTGCTTTCACCGGGACGGTGCAAGTTAAGTCTGGGGGGAGTTTTATTGTGTTACTAATGCATTTTTCTTTCTTTTCTTATGTTTTATTCACTTTGTTTCATGTTTTTCAAAAAGTTTTATTGAGTCAAAAACCAGTCCGGAAGTTATGAACTTGCTTTGAGAATTGAGAGTGTTATGCTAACAATCCATGACCCTAGAGCAGAAACCAGCTAAAGGCACAAGCCTAACAGAAGCTCTTACAGTGGATCGACATGCTAGCTCAGCAAAATTTCTAAGGTAACCAAGCAATCTAGAGTTAACCTCACCTTAATCAATCTTAATACTCTTGTCAAGGGGGTTGGCATACATGTCGACAGTTCCTTGCTTGATTTTCAATAAGATTTGTCTAATCTTTAAAGAGTTCTCCTCTCTCTCCCATCCCAAATGGTAAGTAATGTTTATGAGAAAAAGCTCAAAGAGCACAAGGAAACAAGTAAGCATGAGGAATGCATATGTCTGTACCTTCATGTCTTATGGAATACCTTAGTCAAACAAGGAACAAGCTAAAGACTTATCCTGTGGTTGAAAGAAGGGTCAATAGAAAAAATAAAATGATACCCTAGAAAAGTAGGGAGAAATTGACCTTTCAAAGTTCTGATGTGAGAAAGAGAGAGGAAAAGAACTCATTGCACTTAAAGAGGCAATCTTGGAGAGATCAAGTGGGTAAGAACAAGTTCAATTGATCGATGTTCCCTTGATAAAGAATTCACGCTTTAAATTTATGCAAGAGGTTAGCAATAGAGAGTTTGGATTGCTGGATGAGACTAGTTGGGTTGGTATTGTTCGCTAAACTTGCAGGGTGTATGTGAAGCTAACCTTATGTTGTCTATGTTCATAGTGGAATACAGGAAAGGAACCTTTCACAGGATATTCAAAAGAGCAAGGGAGTTCCACGTTTTCAAACCTCTTTCACGGATTTAGATTCTTTTTGCTTGGGACAAGCAAAGATCTAAGTCTGGGGGAGTTGATATACCTCTATTTTACATGCTTTTTATACTGTTTTAGCATTGTTTTCTAATGGTTTTTGGCAGGTTTTCTATCTAAAAAGGTAGTTTTACTGTGTTTATAGTGTCTAGAGTCTAAACAGGTGAAATGATGCATTTTGGAGCAAAACCATAGGATTTGCACTTCAAGCCGCTCCATGCACAAGCATCAACTTTAAGAGGGCCCAGAAAAAGATCTACTCAATGGATTTCATCAAGACCAGTTCCCTGCGTGCTCTGATTGAGTTAACTTTCCAACGCAACTGGAACGGCCTATTTGGATGAGTAGAAAAGGAGTTACAACCAAAAGAGTGAAGACTGTCCAGACGGCTCTATCGAGAATCAGCGCCCAAACCGCGCAGTCCGGCTGGCCGAGGAACGAATGTTCCGCTCGGCCAAATCACATCCGTCCGTCTGAAGTCTCGGCCAAAGTTCCAAACCGACCGGCCGATCACGCATCACGACCCGGGAAACATTGCCCGCGGTCGGCCACGCACAACCGTCACGCCACGCCGCGCACGACCATGCCGCGCGAGCCGGGAAACAAAGCCTCGCGGCCGCGCAACCACTCGCGTACCACGGCCGATGCATCCGTCCGAGCCGGGAAACGTCCCACGTCCGGCCGAGAACCATCGGCCAAATCTCATCCGTCCGACCACGCCGGCCGACCACGAATCATCCGGCCAC
Organism: Microthlaspi erraticum; assembly: GCA_902728155.2. Classification (NCBI taxonomy): domain Eukaryota; kingdom Viridiplantae; phylum Streptophyta; class Magnoliopsida; order Brassicales; family Brassicaceae; genus Microthlaspi; species Microthlaspi erraticum. The sequence goes on along the minus strand of CACVBM020001219.1, from coordinate 41,469 downwards.
GACCGTTCCGACTCGGCCACGACCCGATTGTCCGGCCGATCGTCCCGACCGACCGTCCCAACGCCGCGGTCGACCCGAAGCCCGTTTTGAAGCCCAAACTTCATATTTTCAAGGCCCGGCTTAACCCTAAGCCGCCTCTAGAAAGACCTAGCACTATATATATAGCTTTTTAGCCTCTTGTGAAAAGAGAGCCGCCCTTGTATTTCGATTTCCTACTCTAAGTTTTATTGCAATCATGTTTTCTTCATCTCTATGTGTGTTTGCTTTGATCATGTCTGAGTAATCCACTAGTTAGGTTGCTAGGGTTACTATTCAATGAGTTGCTTGCATGATCTTTGATTTCAATGATTAGCTAGGGATTATATTAGCAGTGTTTTTAAAACCGGACTGGAAGACGAACCGGATAGACCTTGGGGTCATGGGTCAATCCGGTCCAACCAGTTCAACCGGCTTCATTATATATACATATATATTATATATTTATCACATTATATGGCATTATATCTTCAAGTATATATTATGCTTAATATAATTTGCTACTTTAACGATTTGTTTATTGAGATTAATGTACTTAAGAGTAAATACACTTAAAAACCCTACCTTTTCTATTCCTAAAAATAGCCGCCGCCTAGTCTACTCTTCTGTCTTCTTCTCCCTCTTTCTCTGTTTCTCCTCCTTCTTTTCACTTTTCTGAAGTTTTAAAATTCCAGTTAAACATTTCTGGCTTTCTTCCATTTCTTTTCGTTTCTTCTTTACGTATACGATTCTACAGTTTTGTTTTCTTACATCTGAAACAGATCGATGAAAATCAACACAAGATAATTCAATTGTGAACAAAAAAATCCTGAAAAGTTCAATAGTTTCAAAAACCGGATTTTCTTGGGTCACTGGTTCAAGCCGGTTCACCGGTTTTAGCCGGTTTTCATCCGGTTTTTTTGGGTTTTCTTAATATCCGGTTTTAGTAGTAAACCGAACCGGGTAACCTTCCGGTTCCCGGTTAAACCGGTTCGACCGGCCGCTCCGGTCCGGTTTTCAAAACACTGTATATTAGTCTTTGTCTCGTCTTGTGCACTTAACTAATGCTGATTGCTTTACCGCGCATCTAGTAATCCGATCTTAGGTTGATTTGAGCCTCGACAGTGTTGTATCATTCGCCGGACATATTCTTTGACAAGCTAGGTTTCTTAGACTGCGAAAGTTGATCTACTATAATCTAGTGAACTGTATCAGAACCTATTCATTCTAAAGCTTGATTTAATCACCTAGGGACATACCAAAAGTTTAGCGACTAGGTAGATTAACAAAGGAGCCGGAGCCTCGAAAGTGGAATGGTTTTATATTCGTGATCTGTGTTCTATTCGTGATCTGTGTTCTAGATGGTTCTTAATATCCCAATATCCCTAATCAATTAATCTATCATTGTTTCATTGATCATTGCTTGCTTCTCTGCGATAGCCCCTATGACCTAGCGCTTTTCCCCTTATTGATTTACAACCTCGTTATACTTGCTAGTTCGGTTCACCATTACAACCTCAATCATACTTTTGTTTTAGCTTGATCCAAAATCCATAGTTTCAAAGTGTACTCAATAGCCAGTCCTTGTGTTCGATACCCATACTTCCGCGATCTGTGCACTTGCAGAGGTCTAGGAGTTTGGTAAAACCTGACTCCACATCACTTCTCCACTTGAATCCAACTGCCTTCTTGATAATCTCAGTCATTGGCGCGGCTATGGTGCTAAAATCCTTAACAAACCGCCGATAGAATCCGGCCAAGCCATGAAAGCTTCTGACCTCTCCAACGGTCTTAGGACTAGGCCAATCCCGGAATAGCTGCGACCTTCTCTTCATCAACCTGTACGCCATCTGCACTAACCACAAAACCTAGAAACACCACGTTATTTGTACAAAAAGTGCATTTCTTAAAGTTGGCGAACAGCTTCTCCTCCCTAAGAACTTTCATGACCGCGGCAAGATGCTTAAGATGATCATCAAAGGTCCTGCTATAGATCAGGATATCATCAAAATAAACAACCACAAAATGACCAATGAAAGACCTAAGGACATGATTCATCAACCGCATGAAAGTACTTGGCGCATTGGTCAAGCCAAATGGCATCACAAGCCACTCATATAGACCATGCTTGGTTTTAAAAGCGGTTTTCCACTCATCACCTTCCTTCATCCGGATTTGGTGATATCCACTCTTAAGATCAATTTTAGAGAAGATGCAAGAGCCATGTAACTCATCTAACATGTCATCAAGTCTAGGGATAGGGTGTCGATACTTTACAGTGATGTTATTGATGGCGCGGCAGTCGACACACATCCTCCAGCTTCCATCCTTCTTAGGAACAAGAAGAACAGGAACAGCACAGGGCTCATGCTCTCTCTAATGTGGCCTTTCTCCATGAGTTCATCCACTTGGCGCTGAAGCTCCTTGGTCTCAACCGGATTGGTTCTGTAAGCCGGCCTGTTTGGTAAAGTGGAGCCGGGGACAAAGTCAATCTGGTGCTCAATACCTCGGACAGGAGGCAAGCCTGGTGGACTATCATCTGGAAAAACATCGCTAAAGTCCTGCAAAATTTGAGCTAGTTCACTCGGAATCTCCGGTGGAGTGTGAGTCAAGCCAATCAAATGTTCCTTATATATGAATAAGAGAAAAGGTTTGTTTAAGTTCAAGGAACGTTTAACCTGTTTTGGCTTCACCAGGAAGTTCTTTTGCTTAGGTGGTTTAGGTGGCTTGACTTCTTTTCCAGCAAGTTGTAACTGATCTTCATAGACTTTTTGTGGGCTTAAGGGAATCAAAGTAGTTTTACGGCCCTCATGAAGGAGAGTGTAGCGGTTTGTGAATCCATCATGGATCACAAGCCTATCAGACTGCCAAGGCCGCCCTAAGATGATGTGACCGGCGTCCATGGGTAGAATGTCACAAAGGATCTCATCTTTTTAGTTGCCAATAGATAAAGGCACAACTACTTGGTTGTTGACACTCATTTCTCCAGTTTCATTCAGCCAGTTAAGCTGATACGGCCGTGGATGCTTCTTGGTAATGAGTCCAAACTTCTCAACCATAGTCTCACTCGCCACATTGGTGAAACTTCCTCCATCGATGATTAAGCTACACACCTTGTCTTGGACTAAGCATCGCGTGTCAAAGAGGTTCTCGCGCTGCTCATCTTTATCGGTCCTGACTTGAGTACTCAAGACACGCCTGGCCACCAAAAGTTTGCCTTGGACAGGCACAGCCTCATACTCCTCAGGCTCTTCTTCTTTCTCTGGCGTCTCTGGCTCTGGATCATCTTCGGACTCAATCTCTCCATTGTCGCGAATGATCATCACCTTCTTGTTCAAGCAGTCAGAGGCATAATGCCCAAACCCTTGACACCTAAAGCACTTGAGATCATGGGTCCGTGAAGATGGAGTTCGCTCAGTCCGGCTCCTGTCTTGGTTAGTAGTGATATACCTCTAATTTACCCACTTTTTATACTGTTTTAGCATTGTTTTCTAATGGTTTTTGGCAGGTTTTCTATCTAAAAAGGTAGTTTTGCTGTGTTTATAGTGTCTAGAGTCTAAACAGGTGAAATGATGCATTTTGGAGCAAAACCATAGGATTTGCACTTCAAACCGCTCCATGCACAAGCACCAACATTAAGAGGGCCCAGAAAAATATCTACTCAATGGATTTCATCAAGACTGGTTCCCTGCGTGCTCTGATTGAGTTAACTTTCCAACGCAAGTGGAACGGCCTAATTTGGAGGAGTAGAAAGGAGTTATAACCAAAAGAGTCAAGACTGTCCACACGGCTCTATCGAGAAAGCAGCGCCCAACCGCGCAATCCGGCTGGCCGAGAAACTATTGTTTCGCGCTCGGCCAAAATCATATCCGTCCGTCTGAAGTCTCGGCCAAAGTTCGGAGTCGACCGGCCGATTACAAATCGCGACCCGGGGAATATTGTCCCGCGGTCGGCCAAGCCCCCATCACGCCACGCCGCTACGCGCACGACCATGCCGCGCGAGCCGGGGAACAAGGCCTCGCGGCCGCGCAACCCGTTCGCGTACCACGGCCGATGCATCCGTCCGAGCCGCCTTGTATTACAATTTCATACTTTGAGTTTTATTGCAATCATGTTTTCTTCATCTCTTTGTGCTTTTGCTTTGCTTATGTCTGAGTAATTCACTAGTTAGGTTGTGAGATCTATCAAAGAGTTCATGGTTTGATAGGTTGTTAGAAGTAACATAGGGTTTATCGTATCGCATCTTCGCCTCTGCTTGAATTCATTGCTGCTTGCTTTTCTGATCAACTAGCATCAGATCTTAGGTTTCATATACTCTCCAAAAGCTTCCTATATAACCTGAACTAAGTATTTGGTGAGCAAAACTTTATAGACTGCGAAAGTTGATCTATGCGGGGTTGTGAACAATTGTGTCTGGAACGAACTATTGCTTGATTTAATCACCTAGGGACATACCAAAAGAGGTCGGAGCCTCGACAGTGGAAAGATCATACAATCGTGACCTGAGTTCTAGATAGCGCAAACCCTAGCAAATCGTTCTAATATCTTGTTAACCTTGAATCTCTGCGAGTTTCTCACTGCCTAGCGTTTCCCTTTATTGATTTTCATAAACCGTTTTAGTTGTTACTTGATTTCCTTGCTACACAATCGAAAACCCTAATTTATACTTGTTTTCTAGCTACATTAGACTTGCAAATTCGAAGTGTACTTATCTGCTCCTTTTGTTCGATACCCGTTTACTACTTTTGATCTGTGCACTTGCAGAATCAGGGATAGGAAAAGGGAAGACCTGATCCCGGCTACATTCCAAAGGTGTATGATGTCCATATTCACAGATCTAATAGAAGAGATTATGGAGGTTTTCATGGATGATTTCTCAGTATATGGTTCTTCCTTTGAATCATGTTTGGGAAATCTTGGAAGAGTGCTACAGAGATGTGAAGACAAGCACCTAGTTCTAAATTGGGAGAAGTGCCACTTTATGGTTAGAGATGGAATAGTGCTTGGACATAGAATCTCAGAGAGAGGCATAGAAGTTGACAAAGCCAAGATTGAAGTAATGACAAACCTTCAGCCGCCCAAGACAGTTAAAGATATCAGAAGCTTCCTAGGACATGCTGGTTCTACAGGAGGTTCATTAAAGATTTCTCACAGATAGCAAGGCCGCTAACACGCCTTTATGCAAGGATATTAACTTTGAGTTCACAGAGGAGTGTCACAAGGCTTTCACTAAGATCAAAGATGCATTGGTCAGTGCGCCAGTGGTTCAACCTCCAAACTGGGAACTACCTTTTGAGATAATGTGTGATGCAAGTGATTATGCAGTAGGAGCAGTGCTTGGGACAAAGAAAAGACAAGAAGCTACATGTGATCTATTATGCCAGCAGAACGCTTGATGAGGCACAATGCAAGTATGCCACAACAGAAAAGGAGCTTCTGCTATTGTCTTTGCATTTGAGAAATTTCGATCATACTTGGTGGGATCGAAAGTTATAGTTCATTCTGATCATGCAGCATTAAGGTATCTCTTATCCAAGAAAGATGCCAAGCCAAGATTTGAGATGGATACTACTATTGCAAGAATTTGATCTTGAGATCAAGGATAGAAGAGGAGCAGATAATGGAGTAGCTGATCACCTTTCAAGGATGAGAGTTGAAGAAAATCTACCTCTTGATGATAGGCTACCTGAAGAAACAGTTTATGCAGCTGAAGCTAGCAATAAGCATGGACAACTAAGCCATCACAGGCCAGGAACAAAGATCTCATCATCAAACACACCATGGTTTCGCCACATAGCAAACTTCCTTGCAGCTGAATACCCACCACCAAACTTCTTTGGCTACAGAAAGAAGAAAGTTTCTGCGTGATGTAAGAAGGTACTACTGGGATGAACCTTACTTATACAAGAAATGTTCAGATGGAATGTTTAGAAGATGCATACCAGAGGAAGAGGTAGAAGGAATATTGTTTGCTTGTCATAGTTCTAGCTATGCAGGCACTTTGCCACTTACAAGACAGTATCCAAGGTCCTACAAGCTGGATTTTGGTGGCCAACTATGTTTAAGGATGCTCATGCATTCATATCAAGATGTGATGCTTGCCAAAGAATGGGAAATATAAGCAAGAGGAATGAGATGCCACAGAACTTTATACTAGAAGTTGAAGTTTTTGATGTTTGGGGCATTGACTTTATGGGACCTTTCCCAACCTCTTTTGGTGACCAATACATTCTAGTGGCAGTTGATTATGTCTCCAAATGGGTGGAAGCCATTGCCAGCCCTACTAATGACGCACAAGTGGTCATCAAGATGTTTAAATCCATCATTTTTCCAAGGTTTGGAGTGCCTAGGATAGTCATAAGTGATGGAGGTTCACATTTCATAAACAGAATCTTTGCCAACCTTTTGAAGAAGCATGGAGTACTCACAAAGTTGCCTCTCCTTACCACCCCAAACTAGTGGACAAGTTGAGATCTCAAACAGAGAACTCAAGAGCATACTTCAGAAGACAACAGGCAAGACAAGAAAGGATTGGAGTGCCAAACTAGATGATGCTCTATGGGCATACCGCACTGCCTTCAAAACACCACTTGGTACCACCCCCTTTCATCTTGTTTATGGTAAAGCATGTCATTTACCTGTGGAGCTGGAGTACAAAGCAGCTTGGGCTATTAAGGAGTTGAACTTCAACCTAAAGACAGCAGGAGAAAGAAGATTGATTCAGCTGAATGAGCTTGATGAGATTAGGCATCTAGCTTATGAGAATTCAAAGATCTATAAGGAGAGAACCAAAGCTTTCCATGACCGCAAGATCATCCCAAAGAACTTTGCGCCAAACGACCAAGTTCTACTATTCAACTCAAGGTTGAAACTCTTTCCAGGAAAGCTTCGCTCAAGATGGTCAGGACCATTCAGGATTAAAGAAGTTCGCCCCTATGGAGCAGTGGTACTATGGGACCCAATGGGAGGAGACTTTACAGTCAATGGACAAAGGTTAAAACCCTACCTAGCTTCCACCACCATACCACAGGAGACCACACTGGCTCTTGGCGATCCACCAGATCCTTAAGGAAGTGCCATACAGTCAAGCTAATGACTTTAAACAAAGCGCTGAATGGGAGGCAACCCATTGAAGGTCATTTCTTTTCATTTTCTTTCTTTAATTTTCTTTTTTTTTTTGAATATTACCTCTCACCTTAATGTGATTTGCTTTCACCGGGACGGTGCAAGTTAAGTCTGGGGGGAGTTTTATTGTGTTACTAATGCATTTTTCTTTCTTTTCTTATGTTTTATTCACTTTGTTTCATGTTTTTCAAAAAGTTTTATTGAGTCAAAAACCAGTCCGGAAGTTATGAACTTGCTTTGAGAATTGAGAGTGTTGTGCTAACAATCCATGACCCTAGAGCAGAAACCAGCTAAAGGCACAAGCCTAACAGAAGCTCTTACAGTGGATCGACATGCTAGCTCAGCAAAATTTCTAAGGTAACCAAGCAATCTAGAGTTAACCTCACCTTAATCAATCTTAATTACTCTTGTCAAGGGGGTTGGCATACATGTCGACAGTTCCTTGCTTGATTTTCAATAAGATTTGTCTAATCTTTAAAGAGTTCTCCTCTCTCTCCCATCCCAAATGGTAAGTAATGTTTATGAGAAAAAGCTCAAAGAGCACAAGGAAAACAAGTAAGCATGAGGAATGCATATGTCTGTACCTTCATGTCTTATGGAATACCTTAGTCAAACAAGGAACAAGCTAAAGACTTATCCTGTGGTTGAAAGAAGGGTCAATAGAAAAAATAAAATGATACCCTAGAAAAGTAGGGAGAAATTGACCTTTCAAAGTTCTGATGTGAGAAAGAGAGAGGAAAAGAACTCATTGCACTTAAAGAGGCAATCTTGGAGAGGATCAAGTGGGTAAGAACAAGTTCAATTGATCGATGTCCCCTTGATAAAGAATTCACGCTTTAAATTTATGCAAGAGGTTAGCAATAGAGAGTTTGGATTGCTGGATGAGACTAGTTGGGTTGGTATTGTTCGCTAAACTTGCAGGGTGTATGTGAAGCTAACCTTATGTTGTCTATGTTCATAGTGGAATACAGGAAAGGAACCTTTCACAGGATATTCAAAAGAGCAAGGGAGCTTCCACGTTTTCAAACCTCTTTCACGGATTTAGATTCTTTTTGCTTGAGGACAAGCAAAGATCTAAGTCTGGGGGAGTTGATATACCTCTAATTTACCCACTTTTTATACTGTTTTAGCATTGTTTTCTAATGGTTTTTGGCAGGTTTTCTATCTAAAAAGGTAGTTTTACTGTGTTTATAGTGTCTAGAGTCTAAACAGGTGAAATGATGCATTTTGGAGCAAAACCATAGGATTTGCACTTCAAGCCGCTCCATGCACAAGCACCAACTTTAAGAGGGCCCAGAAAAAGATCTACTCAATGGATTTCATCAAGACCAGTTCCCTGCGTGCTCTGATTGAGTTAACTTTCCAACGCAACTGGAACGGCCTAATTTGGATGAGTAGAAAAGGAGTTATAACCAAAAGAGTGAAGACTGTCCAGACGGCTCTATCGAGAAATCAGCGCCCAACCGCGCAGTCCGGCTGGCCGAGAAACTATGTTTCGCGCTCGGCCAAATCATATCCGTCCGTCTGAAGTCTCGGCCAAAGTTCAAACCGACCGGCCGATCACGCAATCACGACCCGGGAAACATTGCCCGCGGTCGGCCAAGCCACCTCACGCCACGCCGCGCACGACCATGCCGCGCGAGCCGGGAACAAGGCCTCGCGGCCGCGCAACCCGTTCGCGTACCACGGCCGATGCATCCGTCCGAGCCGCCTTGTATTACAATTTCATACTTTGAGTTTTATTGCAATCATGTTTTCTTCATCTCTTTGTGCTTTTGCTTTGCTTATGTCTGAGTAATTCACTAGTTAGGTTGTGAGATCTATCAAAGAGTTCATGGTTTGATAGGTTGTTAGAAGTAACATAGGGTTTATCGTATCGCATCTTCGCCTCTGCTTGAATTCATTGCTGCTTGCTTTTCTGATCAACTAGCATCAGATCTTAGGTTTCATATACTCTCCAAAAGCTTGCTATATAACCTGAACTAAGTATTTGGTGAGCAAAACTTCATAAACTGCGAAAGTTGATCTATGCGGGGTTGTGAACAATTGGGTCTTGAAAGAACTATTGCTTGATTTAATCACCTAGGGACATACCAAAATTTTAGCGACTAGGTAGATTAACAAAGGGGTCGGAGCCTCGACAGTGGAAAGATCATACAATCGTGACCTGAGTTTTAGATAGCGCAAACCCTAGCAAATCCTTCTAATATCTTGTTAACCTTGAATCTCTGCGAGTTTCTCACTGCCTAGCGTTTCCCTTTATTGATTTTCATAAACCGTTTTAGTTGTTACTTGATTTCCTTGCTACACAATCGAAAACCCTAATTTATACTTGTTTTCTAGCTACATTAGACTTGCATAATTCGAAGTGTACTTATCTGCTCCTTGTGTTCGATACCCGTTTACTACTTTTGATCTGTGCACTTGCAGAATCAGGATAGGAAAAGGGAAGACCTGATCCCGCACATCAAGTAGCTAGAGGTTTGGTTTCTGGCCTTGGCGCGAAAGACTTGGTGTCGCGGTTGAAGGCTGGTCTGCGCGGCTCTGTATTGAGTCGAGTGGAGCTTCTCCTCTTCAATTGTGTCTCGGCCAGAACTGCCTTGTGAAACATGGACTCCAGGGCCACACAATTTTGCATCTCCACAATATCTTGTATCTCACGGTTCAAGCCTCCAAGAAATCAAGACATAGTGGCCTCGCGGTCTTCTATCACGTTGGCACGCAAGATCATTACCTCCATTTCTTGGTAGTACTCTTCCACAGTCCTGGAGCCTTGAGTGAGTTTTTTGAGCTTGGAATGTAGCTCACGTTGGTAATGACCAGGGACAAACCGTTGCCTCATGATGCGTTTCATTTCCTCCCAAGTAGTAATTTCATAAGCGCCACCAATCTCTCAAGCCAAAATGATTTGCTCCCACCATCTTAGCGTGTAATCGTTGAATTCTGATACGGCCAGCTTGACACGGTTGACGTCAATGATGTTGTGTAGGTTAAAATTGAATTCGCACTTCTTTTCCCAGTCCATATACTCGTCTCGATTGTTCCGGCCATGGAACGGTGGAATCTTCATTTTGTAGCCTCCCAAGTTCTCCATCATACGATCTGGCTCATCTCGCGGCCTTCTAGATTGGTGCCGGCTTGAATGAGATGATTGAGCGCTACCGTAGTAGACATGAGCTTGCTCGTCTCCGAGCCCATTAGAGGCCATGGGATCGTTTCTTCGCTCTCCATCCGAGATATGTATTGGACCTCTCGTCTCCTTTCGTTTGCCTTGCTTGACCTGATCTCTCCGGTCAAACTCCTCAGCCATCATCTTCTTGATCTGCTCTAACAAAGCCTCACTAGCACCGTTTGATCCTTCCTCCTTTTCTGACGCCATAGTACCTGAGACTTAAGAATAAACCACGGCAGTCAAAAGTTCCAAGGAAAATCGTTGCAAATAATTTTTTTTAAAAATTATAGAAACAATTTTAAAAATTATGCAACCACTTAGAGATGACAGATCTATGTGAAAATGATTAAGATAAATTGTGACAAATTTAAAAAAATTACGAAATAAATTAAAAATGCAGTGACGTTTGTAAATGATCAAATGGATGATGAAACAAGTGATGGATGATGAACAAATGGTTTCAAGATGATCGAAAGGTAACCTTGATGAGTAAACAAGCATTGGAAGTGAAGGTAATGACAATGGAAACAAAGAAGCGATCAATAGCACAATAGCAAAGCAAAATCATATTCAAGATCTACGATTCTCAGATTTGGAAGATGAATAGTCAAAATCATAAAAGTCGAGATCACTTAGGTTTAAGGAGCTCTGATACCAACTGATACGCCCCTGGACTAGATCGACTATGAAGGTAAGTGAATGAATGGATCGGATCACAAGGAAACCGATGGTGGATGGTTGAACGGATTGAATGGTGAAGTGAATGGCTATACTACAGATCCAGCGGAAGAGATCTCTAACACCGCCTCCAACGTGTTGATATTACGCACAACAAGTGAACAGAAGAGTGATCAAACAAAAAGAGAGGTTTTGATAATAGATTGATTGATAAGTTTCAAAGAGAGAAAGGACTAGGGTTTTAAAGAGAAAACGAGAGAGAGAGAAGGGATGATTGGAACAGGCTCCAATCATCTAGAGAACACACAAAAACATTAATGAAACAAGACTAGAAAAACGACCCCTCGGCTTCTGGCGCCTCCATTTGAATCTCTCTTGGGCCGGACCTAAACATATGGAATGGAAGAGAGGATTTGAAAGTGTGCTATGGGCCTCATTAAAAACCTTGTCAAGAAAACCCAAAGGGACAAAACTTGACAAGGGAAAAAGAGCACACCATAACACACTTGTCTCTTTTATCCCATATGTAAGGCTTCCAAACAAACCAGAGTAGTTGGTTTGGTTTCTTGCTGACTCAAACAGCTAAGGACTTTGGCAATCACTTGGTTTAGTGCCTTAGTTCGTGAACGAGTGATCGGGGAAGTTGGAATGGCTATGCTCTCCTCAGGTACAAGCTGCGCGGCTTCAAGTCCCTCCTCGGCCAAGAGCTGCTCCATTCCATCTTCTTCCTCGGCCAAAAGCTGCTCTTCCTGAACCTCCTCGTCCATGATCGCATCATAGCGCGACAAAAAAAACCATCCGCGTGGCACGCACGGGCAGAAAGGAACACGCCGCGATTGGCCGGAATCACGTATCGGAACGGACCGACCGTCACGGTCGATCCGGGAAGCAAACGTTCGGCCTCGGCCGATTTCTCGTCCACGATTTGGCCGACCAAATCGCTCGACCGCGACAAAATCCATCGGCCATCGGCCCAAACTTTTCGGCCAAGGTAAGTCCCCTTTTCATTAAATTCAAACCGGTTTTAACCAATCCTAAACCAACTTAAACCGGTTTTCAATCAAAATTCGAATTTGAAAAGGAATTAATTGATAGGATTTAGATCTTTTACTTTACCTTTCCCTTGAAAACAACAAGAACCTCTCTTTCTTCTCCAAAACCCTAAACTCCATTAGAGGAACTCTAAGAGCTTTGATTTCAAAACTTTTACTGTTCATAACTCTAAATTGGAATTTACTTGCTCTTATTATTCACTCAACACACTGTCTTCTTCCCTATGTTTATGCAAGATCGAAAATTTCAATAAGTTTCTTGTTTGGTCTAAACTCTTGTCTAAACTTGAAATTGCATCCTTATTAGTCTTGTAATGAACTTAGCTAGGTGGAACCTAGGTGGTTTAGAGTTAATTTGAAGTTTAATTTCACAATTGAATAGTTTTTCACAAAACTTATTGGGCATTCCAAACCCCTTATTCAAAGGTGAAATTGCTTAGCATACTTCAATTCATTAGTTTATCTAGTGATTACTTGGATTAGAAACTCAATTTCTCTTGATTTGCTGAAAATTTCGATTTTAAGCACCATAATCTTGGGATGAACAGTAAAATCCGAAAATTAACTTTGAAAAAGTGAAATTTCCATTTTGTTTCTTTGATTATGATTAAGCCTTGAGTTGTTCCATTATTCCATATCATTATTACAACTCAATTAGCTTATCTTCTTTTGCATTAATCACAAACTCATGTCTCTTCCCAAGAATTTGCTCTTGTAGGTACCCAATGGCAAAGACAAAAGGAAATGAGAGTATGAAGAAGAAGAAGACCCATTCATGGCAACCACCAAAGAAACAAATCAAGCTAGGGAGTAGTAGCTCCAATGCAAGAGCAGCAATACCACATCACCACATTCCATTGATGCAATCAAGAACATGTGGAGAGTCCAAGAAGAGAAGATGATTGGGCACTTGTAACCTTTGTTGGAGAACAAATCCAAGACCCAAGAAAGTGTAAGAAGGCAATGGAGAAGGTGAACATCGAACCTTGTGTGAAGATGGACACCCAAACCCTTGACCTTCTCAAGATAAGAGATGATGTCACATGGTACATAAGGAAGCTAGGCTTGAGCAAGCTCTTCAAGCTAGAGTGCAGTGAGTACTCAACTCACCAAGGAGTTCCTCTCCACAGTAGCTCTTGCCTTTCCCAACCACAATGGAGACCAACCAGCTGGTGATGGACTCCTACTCTTCAAGATAGGCGATGCCAATGGGCGCATCTCCATCTCAGCTCTATGCCAACTCTTTGGACTTCCCAATGAGACAGCACATGACTTCAAGGAGAACTCAAAGAGGAAACAAGCTGCCTTTGCTGATTGGACACACTTTGCCAATGAACCATTCTTGCCTTCAAGATCAAAGGTGTCTAGAATCACTCATCCAGCCATTCGCTATGTGCACCGCCTCATCTCCACCACTTTCCAATGCAAACAAGAAGCCAACAAGGTCACAACTGATGAGTTCTACATCCTCACCACACCATTCATCAAGCATGAGTACAAGGCCAACCTTGGCCTTTTACTTGCCAAGACATTATCAATGTGAGGAAGCTAGCTCAAGACTTGGAAGGCAACAAGAAGCTTTGTGTTCGTTTTGGGAGGCTTATCACGGCCATAGTACAACATGTGGGGATTGACATTCCCAACTATGAGCCACTACCCAAGCCAACCCCTTTGGATCTCCATGCTCTTCAGCACATCCACTTCCTAAACCGTTGGACTAAAGACCCAACTCGGTTTTGCTATGAGTTTCCAATTGGTCCAGCCAACACTTCCCTTGTCTTGCTGCCACATGAAGACATCCCAAGCCTACGCTCAGGTGTTGTCACTTTCCAGCCCAAGGAGGAAGACTTCTATGTTCCATCAAGTGAGAAACCATCATTCCCCATGCTCACCTATCGCACACTTCAGCATGCAGTCAAGACTCAACGCCGCCACCAAGAACGCCATGTTCTCACTACTGGCATGGCCGCGAACCAAGCTCTAGACCGTGTAACAAGCTGGAGAAGATAGTGGAGTGCCAATCTCGCTTCATCTCACGCCTAGTTCGTGTAGTTCGCCACATTGCACCGGAGAGACTCTTTCGCCCTTCTTCCACCGCTAGAGAGCCATATGAGCCTGACCTTGGTGAGTTCTCACTAGACTCAGAGCTTGGTTCAGAAGGCGATGACCCCATAGATGAGGAAGAGAGTTCTTCTCACTGCCACACATAGTCATCTCAAGTGGTACTTAGTGCAATGGACACTTACAAATCTCCATTTTCTATCCCTATCTCATTTTAATGAATTTTCTTTATTTTTCTTTTACTTTGAATATTACCTCTCACCTTAATGTGATTTGCTTTCACCGGGACGGTGCAAGTTAAGTCTGGGGGGAGTTTTATTGTGTTACTAATGCATTTTTCTTTCTTTTCTTATGTTTTATTACTTTGTTTCATGTTTTTCAAAAAGTTTTATTGAGTCAAAAACCAGTCCGGAAGTTATGAACTTGCTTTGAGAATTGAGAGTGTTGTGCTAACAATCCATGACCCTAGAGCAGAAACCAGCTAAAGGCACAAGCCTAACAGAAGCTCTTACAGTGGATCGACATGCTAGCTCAGCAAAATTTCTAAGGTAACCAAGCAATCTAGAGTTAACCTCACCCTTAATCAATCTTAATACTCTTGTCAAGGGGATTGGCATACATGTCGACAGTTCCTTGCTTGATTTTCAATAAGATTTGTCTAATCTTTAAAGAGTTCTCCTCTCTCTCCCATCCCAAATGGTAAGTAATATATGAGAAAAAGCTCAAAGAGCACAAGGAAAACAAGTAAGCATGAGGAATGCATATGTCTGTACCTTCATGTCTTATGGAATACCTTAGTCAAACAAGGAACAAGCTAAAGACTTATCCTGTGGTTGAAAGAAGGGTCAATAGAAAAAATAAAATGATACCCTAGAAAAGTAGGGAGAAATTGACCTTTCAAAGTTCTGATGTGAGAAAGAGAGAGGAAAAGAACTCATTGCACTTAAAGACAATCTTGGAGAAGATCAAGTGGGTAAGAACAAGTTCAATTGATCGATGTCCCTTGATAAAGAACTCACGCTTTAAATTTATGCAAGAGGTTAGCAATAGAGAGTTTGGATTGCTGGATGAGACTAGTTGGGTTGGTATTGTTCGCTAAACTTGCAGGGTGTATGTGAAGCTAACCTTATGTTGTCTATGTTCTTAGTGGAATACAGGAAAGGAACCTTTCACAGGATATTCAAAAGAGCAAGGGAGTTTCCACGTTTTCAAACCTCTTTCACGGATTTAGATTCTTTTGCTTGGGGACAAGCAAAGATCTAAGTCTGGGGGAGTTGATATACCTCTATTTTACATGCTTTTTATACTGTTTTAGTATTGTTTTCTAATGGTTTTTGGCAGGTTTTCTATCTAAAAAGGTAGTTTTACTGTGTTTATAGTGTCTAGAGTCTAAACAGGTGAAATGATGCATTTTGGAGCAAAACCATAGGATTTGCACTTCAAGCCGCTCCATGCACAAGCATCAACTTTAAGAGGGCCCAGAAAAAGATCTACTCAATGGATTTCATCAAGACCAGTTCCCTGCGTGCTCTGATTGAGTTAACTTTCCAACGCAACTGGAACGGCCTCATTTGGATGAGTAGAAAAGGAGTTACAACCAAAAGAGTGAAGACTGTCCAGACGGCTCTATCGAGAAACCGCGGCCAAGCCGTGCAGAGCGGCCGGCCGAGAAACGAATGCACGGCCCAGCTTAACCCTAAGCCGCCTCAGAAGACCTAGCACTATATATATAGCTTTTTAGCCTCTTGTGAAAAGAGAGCCCCCTTGTATTTCGATTTCCTACTCTAAGTTTTATTGCAATCATGTTTTCTTCATCTCTATGTGTGTTTGCTTTGATCATGTCTGAGTAATCCACTAGTTAGGTTGCTAGGGTTACTAATCAATGAGTTGCTTGCATGATCTTTGATTTCGATGATTAGCTAGGGATTATATAGAGTCTTTGTCTCGTCTTGTGCACTTAACTAATGCTGATTGCTTTACCGCGCATCTAGTAATCCGATCTTAGGTTGATTTGAGCCTCGACAGTGTTGTATCATTCGCCGGACATATTCTTTGGCAAGCTAGGTTTCTTAGACTGCGAAAGTTGATCTACTATAATCTAGTGAACTGTATCAGAACCTATTCATTCTAAAGCTTGATTTAATCACCTAGGGACATACCAAAAGTTTAGCGACTAGGTAGATTAACAAAGGAGCCGGAGCCTCGAAAGTGGAATGGTTTTATATTCGTGATCTGTGTTCTAGACGGTTCTTAATATCCCAACATCCCTAATCAATTCATCTATCATTGTTTCATTGATCATTGCTTGCTTCTCTGCGATTAGCCCCTGTTGACCTAGCGTTTCTTCCTTATTGATTTACAACCTCGTTTACTTGCTAGTTCTGTTCACCATTACAACCTCAAACCATACTTTTGTTTTAGCTTGATCCAAAATCCATAGTTTCAAAGTGTACTCAATAGCCAGTCCTTGTGTTCGATACCCATACTTCCGCGATCTGTGCACTTGCAGAGGTCTAGGAGTTTGGTAAAACCTGACTCAACATCAGGGGGTGGGTCCCACAAGTAAATTTTGGTCCCCCACTACCCTAAATCGATCAGAAAAATCTCTAGCTTTTGTCCCCTCTTCAATTCATATTTTCATCTCAACCACACATCTCAAACACTCCCTCTTCCCCATAACTCGATCGAATCACCTTCTCCCTCTCTCCCACAATCTAAAAATTCTGAAAATCATGCATCTCTCTCTTCACCCTAAGAAAAATCCGTTGTTCATTGTTCATCATCTTGATTTGTTTGGGTTCTAGTTACTGTACTTCAATTCATCATTCAAGCAAGGTGTGAACCCTAAAACCCTTGAATCCTTCATCTCGATTCCTCTTTATTGCTTGTTTCCCCTTTGATTTTGATTGCATGTGCCCCTTGTCGGCTTGTTCTTGAGTAATTGACTTCATATCATTCTCCTGCTTATAATTTTGTGAATTTGCCTCACCTCACCTCTGTGTTACCATAAGAACTTGTTGCATGTGCTTAAAACATTGAATTTGGGTTTGGTATTGGTTAAGATGGTTTGATTCTCACTAGAATTTCTCATTGTTCCATTTACTTGTTGTTTTTGGTTCGATTTGATTGACAAGCATTCTTTCCAACTCTTATTACTTGAATTAGGTTCGGTTATACTCTGTTTTCACCTAGCTCGATCGAGTTTGTCACTCGAGTTTTTTTACTCGATCGAGCTGAGTGTCGAGTTGACCAAACCGATCGTTACAACTCTAATTCTTTGTAATCTTTGATGCATTTCAGGAACCTTAGTGGAGAAACAGCATAAGAAGATGACAAACAGTGAGGGAAGTCGTGCTTCGCAAAGGAGAATGGTTGAGGGTGAATCAAGCAATGCAAGGGAGAGAAGGCTAAAAATGCAAGCCGATTTGGAAGCAATGACTCAAAGGATGGAAGAGTCTGATGCAGAGGAGTATGTCTACTCTGAGGAGGAGTCTGAGAGCGAGAGATTGAGGGAGGAAAGGAGAACCAAGAAGAGGAATGACCCCATTAGTAGTTAGAGTGAGAAAGGAGAGTTTGAGATTGGGGTGAACCTTGTTCAAGAGGACGGTGATGGCTCTCCAAGTGAAGAAGGAAGTGATGAGTCTGAGAGTGAAGAAGAAGGAGAGGAGGTGAATCAATTGGTTGATGAGAGTGAGCAAGAGAGTAACCAAGATGAGCCCATGGAGGAGGCTGAGCCACAAGAGGAGGAGGAAGAACTCCCTATGTACCAAGAGCACTACAATGCTCTCTTCTCCATGGACTTTGTGGAGACCAAGTACCCACAAGATGACACAATGAGGACTCTTGGGATCTTTGAGGATGTGGAGTTGGTACTCAAGAATATGCAATTGGCAAGGTTCTTCTCTCACCGCATGGAGTCTTACAAGGAGCTCACTTGTGAGTTTTTGGCATCGATGAGGTATCACCAATATGATGAGCTCGATCGAGCTGAGTTGGACCAAGGCTGGTAAAGTTACTTTCTTGGCAAGGGGAGAGAGGAAGATGGTAACCTTTGATATACCTATTTTACCTACTTTTTATGCTATTTTACTATGGTTTTCTAATGGTTTTCTAGTGGATTCTTGTGTTAAAAGGTAGTTTTTATGGATTTATAGTGCAAAGAGTCATTTTAGGTAAAAAGGTGCATTATGGAGCAAAACAGAGATTTGGACTCTAAACCAGTTCAATGCCACTGCATCAACTTTGGATGGAGCTAGAAAAAGATCTACTCAATGGATTTCATCAAGACCAGTTCCCTGCGTGCTCTGATTGAGTTAACTTTCCAACGCAACTGGAATGGCTCATTTGGATGAGTAGAAAAGGAGTTATAGCCAAAAGAGTGAAGACTGTCCAGACGGCTCTATCGAGAATCAGCGCCCAACCGGCAGACGGCTGGCCGAGGAACGAATGTTCCGCGCTCGGCCAAAACCGTCCGTCCGTCTGAAGTCTCGGCCAAAGTTCGTCTCCGGCCGATCACATCACGACCCGGGAAACATGTCCCGCGGTCGGCCACGCCACAACCACTCACGCCAGCCGCACACAACCAGCCGCGCGAGCCGGGAACAAAGCCTCGCGGCCGCGCAACCTCTCGCGTACCACGGCCGATGCATCCGTCCGAGCCGGGAAGACGTCCCACGTCCGGCCGAGAACCATCGGCCAATCTCATCCGTCCGACCACAGCCGGCCGACGAGAAATCATCCGGCCACGACCGTTCCGACTCGACCACGACCCGACTGTCCGGCCGACCGTCCCGACCGACCGTCCGAACGCCGCGGTCGAGCCCAAAGCCGGCGCCGACTAGCAAGATTAGGTTAGCCGCTTTTCATACTTAGAGCATTATAAATACTTCTTTTTAGCCTTGTAACTCAAGAAGGAGAGAGACCACAATTATTTTACATCTTTAATAAAGTTTTGCTTGCTTTTACTTTGTTCTTGCTTGTTACTCTTTCTAGAGAGGATTCGAATCTCTGTTCTTATGAATATGAATTCGTGTTCCTTCTCTATGTCTGAGTAGTTTACTTGTTAAGTGATAGGAAGTCAAAGGATAGCATTCATGTATGCTTGATGATTGATCACAATTAGGGTTTTACTTATAATCTCCATCTTTGCTTATACTTAATGCTTGTTGTTAATCTGGCCAATTAGCATATGCCTTTAGGTTGATTTGAGCCTCGACAGTGCTGTATCATTCGCCTGAACTAGTATTTGGTGGGCAATCTCTTTTAGACTGCGAAAGTTGATCTACTTGTAGGTTGTGAACAATTGAACTTAATCGAACTAATGCTTGATTTAATCACCTAGGGACATACCAAAAGTTTAGCGACTAGGTAGATTAACAAAGGGGTCGGAGCCTCGACAGTGGAATGATCATACCATAGTGTTTCAAGTTCTAGATTGGCACCTAATTGCAGTAACCCTAATTGATTGATTTCATGCTTCATGAATTGCTTATCTAAGACTATCCTATTGCTTAGCCCTTTCTCTCCTATTGATTTCATTCTTTATTACTTGCATGCCTTTACTTTCTCTGCACTCAACCAACTTATACTTTTGCCCTAGCTCGATCTCAACTCATAGCTTGTAGTGTGCAATCTGGTCCTCGTGTTCGATACCCGTTTACTACTTCTGACCTGTGCACTTGCAGAATCAGGGATAGGAAAGGGGAAGACCTGATCCCGCGATCAAGTTTTTGGCGCCGTTGCCGGGGACCAATTCGCACCTACAAGCTCTTGCAAGAGAGCTAGTCTAGGGTTTTTCTTTTCCTTTTTGTTTTTGTTATTTTTCCTTTTTCTTTGATTTGGTTTTTCCTTTTTGTTTTTGAGCTTTTCAGGTTTTCCTAGTTAGATATGGAGAAGGAGCCACAAGTCCTTCCCCTATAAAGGCGATGCCACTTCGCCACATACCACCTCAAAGAGACCTCTTGAGCGAACAAGAGATGTCAAGCCCTCAAGCACCACCACCTTCATGGGATAGTCCTCCAAGACTATCTCCTTGAAGACCAAGAAGAAACTTCTTCCTACCTTGAAGCAGCCGACCTGGAGACGTCTAGCCAAGCCGCATCACAAGAAGAACACCTTCTAGCCACACCAGAAGAGGAGATTGACCCTGAGCTGATCGAGTTCGTGAAGAGAGATCAATTCCATGATCTGTTTTCAGAGTATGCGCTGGAGCACATAGATCACTTTGACAATCTTTGTGATTCCTATGGAGTTTTTGACTTTGAGAAGAAGATGATGCTATTCAGCACATCACTAGCTGGACCAGCACTAGATTGGGCGCAGCATGACCACTCTCTACAATCGAGTCATGGATCGATTTTAGAGAAGCTTTCTTGAAGAGATTTGCAAGGGACCACCTTTCAAATCCAAGTACAACCACTACTCTCATCAGCTGGAGAGAGAGCGTGATGAAGAAGAATGGGGAGGCATACCACCCCATCCTGAAGTTCTGAATGAAGAGCTAATCAAGCATGTGGAGAGAATCCTTTCTACAATTCTACTTCAGAATGTGCAAAGGAGCATCTATGCAACTTTGAGCAGCTTTGCCACGACTATGGACTTGGAGACAACCCCAAGAAGATACAACTTTTCCAACTATCACTAGCTGGACAAGCCAAAGAATGGGCTAAGTTCAATGCCCAACATGCTTTCAAGACTTGGAATGGATACAAAGGAGCTTTCCTTACAGATTTGCAAAGGTCCGATTTATGTTCCCACCACCACGCCCAAGCTATTCACAACACCATCCATCATCACCAGACATAAACAAGACACCACTTTTCCCAAGGGAGAGCTATCAAGCTGCGCGCCAAACCAAGATTGAAGAGATGCTTCAAGAGTACTTGAGAAATCAAGAAGAGAGTACAAAGAAGATGGAGAGAGAATCGATTTCATCCATGAGAGCCTTGGAAACAAATCTGAAGTCCTATTCAAGCAAGTGATCAAGCTTGATGAAGACATTAAGAAGTTAAGAGAGGATCATGATCGATCTCTGACCCTAGTTAAGCTTGATGTTGCTTCCAAATATCAAGAGTTGCTGAACAAGAGCATGAGAATTGAAGATACTAGCTATGGCAATAGCAAACATCTTGGATCGATCTACAACCGCCTACAAGCCCTTGAAGGATCATCTCATGCCAATTACAAGAGAGAGAGGAGTCCAACACCCAACCACCCTCCCTTTTATTGCAATGCCATCACAAGAAGAAGCACTACTCAAGTCCATGAGGAACAATGAAGAAGAAGAAAGAGAGTATGAGGAACAATTGAATGATGAAGATGAAGAGCAGAGCATCGACATCAATGCTTCCCCAAAACAGAGCATGGATACACCTAGCCCTAGACCCTCGTTTCTCACCACACCAAGAAGTCAAGCTTCTACACTTCCAAGATTGGAAGCAATGCAAAGACCATCACCACCTACTGAAGAAGAAGATACTTGGCATATGATCCCATTGATCCCAACAAGATAAGCCCCATGAAGCTTAAAGAGTTCAATGCTAAGGTGAAATCACTTCCATTCTATGTCACTTTTGAAGAAGCTTGGGATAAACATGGTCTAGTGGAGTTCTTTTTCACAACTAGTGAAAACAAAGAAGAGATACACCAACTTTTTCAGGAAGGCACGATTTCCCCTTGCCCCTCATGCAGTCAATCAACCACCATCACCACCATCATCACCACCACCCAAGTGGTATGTCAATTCCATATCAAGAGAGAAGCTTGCTGAGTTCAATCAGTTTGTCCAAACTCTTCCAGCCAGCATGTCTTTCCAAACAAGCTTGGCGCCACTACCCATTCACCACCTTCTTCCACAACTGCAAGAGAGACACCTGAGGACATCAAAGAGCTTTTTGAGAAAGCTAAAGTTCAGCCTACCTTCAAGACCCTCTACAAGATTGAAGACCCAGGTCAATTCTCTATTCCCTGTCAAGTAAATGGTCATTACTTTGATAGAACACTATGCGATTCTGGCTCTTGCATAAACCTCATGCCAACCCAAACCGCCAAACTCCTTGGCATCACACGCTTGCAACCTGCTCAAATTAGTATTGGACTTGCTAACCATACTATAGCCAAGCCAAGAGGAGTTGTTGTTGATGTTCTTCTAGAGATTGGAGATATCAAGATCCCGGTGGACTTTCATGTCATGAACATTCAAGGAGGATGTGACACACCATTGATACTAGGCCGACCCTTTTTGGCCACTGCTGGAGCTGTCATGGACCTTCCAAACCGGCGAATGTCCTTAGCCAATGTTGACAAGACAGTCTTTTACAAGACCATACCATTCATCTCACCAAACAAGCTGTCTTACCTCATCACTGCCCAAGGCCGCCCAAGAGAGCCACCAGACCACACTCAAGGTCACAATGAGACAAGAACTAAAAGACTATGTCTCAGGCCGTGCCCTTACCCCATCTCCAACTAAGAGATCCTATCAGTCAAGCTAATGACTCAAAAGAAGCGCTGCATGGGAGGCAACCCATGAAAGGTGTTTTTCTTTACTTTTCTTTTCAATTAGTTTTAGTTAATGTCTAGTTTTGTTTTGAGATTTGGAAACAGGAATCTAAGAACCACACAATGGTAAAGAAGATATACCACAAAGAAGAATGTTCATAGTTGGCGCGACTTAGATGGCCGAGCAGAACCTCTCCACGCTCGCCCATGTCCTCTCAAGCCGCCCAACACACCATCCCATCTCATTCCATCTGCATCTCACCCATCCCACCTCACCACACTTGCATTCCATCACTACCATCATTCCACTGCATTCACCATTCTTCAAGTAACAACCAAATCAGGTTACATCTTTCTTTTTACATTCACAACCACTTTATTACCTCTTTCTTTAACTCCCTTAATTGGATTTTCTTTCACCGGGACGGTGCAAGTTAAGTCTGGGGGGATTGTCGGTACTAATGTGTTTGTTCATGGTTGTTTTGATCTTATAACTTTTTAACCCACTTCTGTTTTATTGAGTCAAAACCAGTCCGGGAACAATGAACTTGCTTTGAGATTTGATAGCTTACCAATCATGACCCTAGAGCTTGTGACATCAGGCGAAGGCACAAGCCTAACAGAAGCTCCTAGAGTGGATCACCTAGCTCAGCGAAATTTCTAAGGTAACCAAGCAATCTAGAGTTAACCTCACCCTTAATCAATCTTAATAACTCTTGTCAAGGGGATTGGCATACATGTCGACAGTTCCTTGCTTGATTTTCAATGAGATTGTCTAAAGAGTTCATCCTCTCTCCCATCCCAAAAGAAAGATCAAAAGCTCAAAGAGCACAAGGAAAACAAGTAAGCATGAGGAATGCATATGTCTGTACCTTCATGTCTTATGGAATACCTTATCAAACAAGGAGGAAGCTCAAGACATTATCAAGAGAAATCTTGTGGGAAGGAAATCAATAGAAAAAATAAAATGATACCCTAGAAAAGTAGGGAAAATTGACCTTCAAAGTTCTGATAAGAGAGAAGGAGAGAGGTTTGGTACTGAATGACTCAAAGAATCTTGGCAAAGACTTGGATGGGTAAGAATCAATGTGATCAATACTCCCTTGATAAAGACCACACTTTAAATACTGCAAGAGTTAGCAATAGAGAGTTTGGATACTGGATGAGA
>CACVBM020001219.1:0-17255 GCA_902728155.2 Microthlaspi erraticum | reverse complement strand
GTTTAATTTCTCTTGTCAAGGGGCTTGAGATTCATGAGAGCCGACTCCTCATATGAGTTTAGTTGAGATATGTCTAGAAAAGAAACAGTCCATCCTCTTCCTTATCTGCAATAGAAAGATCAAAAGCTCAAAGAGCACAAGGAAAACAAGTAAGCATGAGGAATGCATACTTATGTACCTTCATGTCTTATGGAATACCTTATACTAAGGAGGAAGCTCAATGCCAATCCATATATCCCACAAAGAGAAATCTTAGGGGAAGGAGAATCGATAGAAAAAATAAAATGATACCCTAGAAAAGTAGGGAAAAATCGATTCTTCAATGATAAGAGAGAAGGAGAGAGGTTTGGTACTGAATGAGCAAGAAGGACTATCTTGGCAAAGACTTGGATGGGTAAGAATCAATGCCTTGTGATCAATACTCCCTTGATAAAGACCACACACTTTAAATACTGCAAGGAGTTAGCAATAGAGAGTTTGGAATACTGGATGAGATTTGTTGGGTCCGGTATGGTTTGCTAAACTCAAGGTCAGTACGTGATAGCCAGCTTCAAAGTTGGTTTGTCCCAAAGAGAGCAGAGCAATGGGAGATACAAGTTCCAAAAGATAAGTGAGTTTTCGTGTTTTCAAAACCTCTTCACTAGTTTAGATTTGATTTGCTTGGGGACAAGCAAAGATCTAAGTCTGGGGGAGTTGATATACCTCTATTTTACATGCTTTTTATGCTATTTTACTATGGTTTTCTAATGGTTTTCTAGTGGATTCTTGTGTTAAAAGGTAGTTTTTATGGATTTATACTGCAAAGAGTCATTTTAGGTAAAAAGGTGCATTATGGAGCAAAACAGAGGATTTGGACTCAAACAGTTCAATGCCACTGCATCAACTTTGGATGGAGCTAAAAAAGATCTACTCAATGGATTTCATCAAGACCAGTTCCTGCGTGCTTTGATGAGTTAACTTTCCAACGCAAGTGGCTCATTTGGATAGTAGAAAAGGAGTTATATCAAAATAGTGAAGACTGTCCATGCGGCTCTATCCAGAACCGCGGCCAAGCCGGCGCGGCCGGCCGAGGAACGATGTTCCGCGGTCGGCCAAAACCAAATCCGTCCGTCTGAAGTCTCGGCCAAAGTTCGTTTCGTCCGGCCGAATGCACATCACGACCCGGGAAGCAATGACTTGCGGTCGGCCACGCCACAAACCACTCAATGCCATGCCGCGCACGACCATGCCACGCGAGCCGGGAAGCAAAGCCTTGTGGCCGCGCGACCTTACTAGCGTACCACGGCCGATGGCGCCGTCCGAGCCGAGAAGCCATGTCCCGCGTCCAGCCGAGAAGCATCGACCAATCCACCACCCGTCCGACCACACCGGCCGACCGAGAAATCATCCGGCCACGACCGTTCTGATTACGACACGACCCGATTGTCCGGCCGACCGTCCTGACCGACCGTCCGAACGCCGTGGTCGACCCGAAGCCGTTTTTGAAGCCCAATCTGCACAATTCAAGCCCAAAGCCGGCGCCGACTTAGCAAGATTAGGTCTAGCCGCTTTTTCATACTTAGTGCATTATAAATACTTCTTTTTAGCCTTGTAACTCAAGAAGGAGAGAGACGACAATCTATTTTACATCTTTAATAAATTTTTGCTTGCTTTTACTTTGTTCTTGCTTGTTCTCTTTTTAGAGAGGATTCGAATCTCTGTTCTTATGAATATGAATTCGTGTTCCTTCTCTATGTCTGAGTAGTTTACTTGTTAAGTGATAGGAAGTCAAAGGATAGCATTCATGCATGCTTGATAGCATTCATTCATGCAGTCATCACACGAGCCCGATAAAACCAATCTCGTCGAAGTTCGAATCCGAGAAAAATCGTCACAGCAATCTATTCTCCTTGACGAGACAAAAGAGTCATCTCGTCAAGTCCGAGAGAAATTATCAAAAGCATATTCTATTTGCGGACAAGATTACGTCACTTTACTCTTTTCCCTTCTTATGGTTTTTATCCTATAGGGTTTTTCCATATCAAGGTTTTAACCAGGCAGTGCAGATCTAAGGTCAATAACGCAATGCAGCATCACGTCAGCACAGCATCGCGACAGCATCGCGACAGCATCGGCATCGCGTCAGCATCACATAGTTATTATTAATTGCTCTTGAGCTCCTCTTTTATACATGAAGTTTGCCGAGATAAATGCACGCCAAACTGGGGGGGACTTATTGTTAGAGCAGAAATTAGCACAATTTCCCTGAGCCCGTCACAATTAATAATACTATGTAAGCTCGGCCCGCTTTCACTTCCACCTCCTCAAAGAAAAGGAAGTACTTGGAGAAAAAGACTACATCCAAGAAAAATAGAAGGAGATCAACACCAAAGAAGAATATTTCCAAAAGAAATATGGAAGAATATCTTGAAGAAGCCAACCTCCTCTCCATATAAATAGAAGACCCCCTATTCCTTGAAGACCATCCACAAACATCCAGAAATTCTCCACAATCACTGAGAGCAAAGAGGCAAAACCCTAGTTATAATTCGTCCTTTGTTCTTAGCTTCTCTAT
Source organism: Microthlaspi erraticum (assembly GCA_902728155.2). Taxonomy (NCBI): domain Eukaryota; kingdom Viridiplantae; phylum Streptophyta; class Magnoliopsida; order Brassicales; family Brassicaceae; genus Microthlaspi; species Microthlaspi erraticum. Next base: position 14,701 of record CACVBM020001219.1, on the reverse strand, counting down.
TCTTTTCGTATTCATCTCGTCAAGCCTTATCATCGAGACGAATCACCCCTTGTATCATCTTTGTCTTTGGTTGATTTAATAAAGAGTCTCTCCTAAACCTCACATCTCTTATCTTACTATTACTGTGTGATTCTAACAATCAGCGCCCACCATAGGGCTGGAGAAAAAACTCTGAAAAAAGTCAATCAAGGTTCAAAGATGGGACTTCCACCTGATGATCCCAACACCGGACTCCAAAGCGAACTCGGCGCAGATGGAAACCCTATCGTCCATCCCGTCGAAGTCGACGCGACCAACGGTCACGTCAACCCTCCGCCACAACTGGCACTAAACGCAGAAGCCGACAAGAAGCACCACGGCGACATGCACTAACGCCGCGATGTTTGCGACGAACAGCAACAAGCTTTAACGTCGCGACGAACAGCGACAAGACCAAAAGTGGCCAAGCTGCACCGCGACCTCAACGCAATCAGCTCCAAAGTGCACGGCGCTACCAGCTCGACACCCGACTATACAGAAATCCTTGCCGATACGCAAAAGATTGGTGACAGCAAAACCGTCACCTCCATCTCGTCGATGGAAGAAGCATCAATTCCATCTCGTCGTTGCCTTCAAAATCGTTACCACCTTAAGAACGCACGACCCCAACCGGTTTCGTCGAAGCACGATCCCGAGAAAACAAGTGTTGTCAAAGCGCGACCCCAACCAGTTTCGTCGAAGCACGATCCTGAGAAAACAAGTGTTGCCAAAGCGCGACCCCAACCGGTTTCGTCGAAGCACGATCCCGTGAAAACAATTGTTGCCGAAGCGCGACCCCAACCGGTTTCATCGAAGCACGATCCCGAGAAAACAAGTGTTGCCAAAGCGCAATTGATGGCGGGTTTAGATTGCCTCAAATTTTCACAATTTATAAACCCAACTAATGAGCTGCAAGTGCACAGCCGTGTTGTAGTCGGGGTCGAACACGAGGAGGAAGTGTTCTCACTTAACACCTTGTGAGATTGGTCTTAAGCTAGCTCGCAATATGAGGTGGTTTTGGGACCTAAGAATGAGAAAACAAAACAAAAGAATGTGAGTGAGGTTGTAAACAATTTAAAACAAGAGTTAGGCAAAGGACAATCATATGGAGCAATGATGAAAAGATAGTTGCATGGGATGTGTGTAGAGCCGTCTTGAACATGAATCACTAGTGTATGGTCTTTCCACTGTCGTGGCTCCAACCACTATGTTTAAAACAACCTAATATACTCAGCTTTCGTTGGCTATTAGAATTGCAAACATGCATTACAAGGTTCAAGATTCAATTGTTCACAATAAACCATAACTCAGCTTTCGTTGGCTATGATCTATTGCTCACCAAATACTAGTTTTGAGATCTAGATTCAGCACTGTCGTGGTTCTATTTCTCTAAGATCAGATTACTAGATGTACGGTAGAGTAATCATGCATTAAGCTCAAGTAAAGGTGAAGATCCATAAGATAAATCCCAATTAGTTGCAACACAATCAAATCATCACGGCCACCATAGATCTCCTCGGCCTAACTAAGAGATCTACTCGGCCATGATGCAAACAAGCAAGCAAAGCATGATTGTAAACATTATGCAAGTATTAAAAGAGATAAAGGGATGAAGAAAGCTTCTCTATTGATGAACAAAGTCGGATTCTCCCTTGAAAACTCTTAAGATCAAGTTTATAGAAATGGAAACAATGAAAAAGAAAGAACAAGAGTTGAGCGGCGCCTCCTTCTTCTTGGACGATCTCCTAGGGCTTCTCTTCTCTCTCTCTCTTCTCACACGTACACTCTTTGATAATTTTCGGACTGGACTCGACTCTCTTCTTCAGCGGCTAAAAACATGTATATATGGGCGAAGTCGCGTAGGGTTTTCTTCATGCCGGAAAAGGAAAGTTTCCCGCGAGCAAAGCCTTCTTCTCCACGTCGTGTATGGGCCGACATTGTACCAAGGAAAGCTCCAAACATTAGCCAGGCCTCTTCTCTATTCGATCAAGGCCTTTGGCGCTGCTGCTCGGGCCATTAGACACTCCAAATCCTCCATGGGCTTCGTTTACTCGCTTACCGGACATGTCTCGGTAGAAAATAAGTCTAGGCCTCATAGTTGATCCAAATGGCTTCATTCCACTTCGACGTGATGCATGACTCAAGTATCTATCTTTCCATATCAAGATCGTAACTTTTGGACGTCGGGAACTCCTCCGCGCGCGGCCAAACTTCCGAAGCTTCGTTCTGCGCGCTAGCGAGAACTAACACTTGGAGATAAAATGATCTTCTTGACTTGGAAACTTGCATGGATCTTGATTTAGGGCTCTTTTACTCCTTTTTGCATCCTTTTTGATATTTCACCTACAAAGACTTCAAATCCCACAAATACAAGAAAACTACCTCTAAAGGCAAAGAATCTTGCAAAAACCGTTTGAAAACATAGTAAATATATAGTAAAATCATGTAAAATATGGTGATATCAACTCCCCCAGACTTAGCCTTTTGCTTGTCCCCAAGCAAACTAAGCAGGAAAAGAGGTTTGAAAACGTGAGAACTCTCAAATCTTTTGGAAATCCAAATTGACTTATGCTTTAGTAATCCACATGAAACAGCATTGGCAAATTTTGAATTAAGAACAAAGTACATACCATGAGTTTTGCGATTTTTCCAAAGCGGTCCACCTCTCCTTGGACAATCCAATTCGCCACCCTTGACTCCTTTCATTTCTAAAGGTGTGGTCTCAACTAGGGAGTATCGATCAGCCGGCTTTTAGACTTTACTCATCCCCTTGTTTGGCACTTGTCTTTTTACTCCATGTTTCTCCTCTCTCTCTTCTCACTTCTTGAGTTGATTCATCCCTTTTTTAGGGTAGCGAAGTATTTTTTTATTCAACTCCTTCTCTTTATTATAGAGGTTTTGCTTGGATCTTCCACAGACGCGAGTATTGATGGTGTTTGCCACCGAATCCCCGGTTGCTTGGATTCATAGGCCTTCCATAGACGCGAGTATTGATGGTGTTTGCCACCGAATCCCCGGTTACTTGGACCTTACGCTTTTTCTTTAAATTTGAAGGGGAGAGAGAGGGAAGCACGAACTCACTAAGACTTTTTCATTTGATGGAGAGGATGAGGAATCATGCCATTTGTATGCCAAGCCCCTAGCTGAGAAGATTAAGTTCATTAAGGGCGGAGTCAAAGATGGATCCTTCTCAAGTCTTTAGAGATGTGGGCGTTTTTGGTAGATCGATCAACTCATAGTGCACCTGTGGTAAGATGTATTGCCAAGAACTGCTCAATGGTCACTTAAACATTAGTACAATCATGGTTAGATCCAAGATAAGGTCATGATTCTCGACAAAAATTTTGACTCAATAAAAACGACTCGATAAAAGGGAAAAATGCAAATGAAAATGCCAAAATGAACAAACATTGTTAGTAATCCCCCCAGACTTAACTTGCACCGTCCCGGTGAAAAAATCGGATTAAGAGAGGCATAACATGAAGTTCAAATGAAAAATTGAAAAGAAAAAGGTTTAGGATGATGTTACCAAATGTCGACCAATTTATAATGAAGATCAGTTCTGGTTTGGGTCATTCTACACTTCTTTAGGCAATATTGGTCGGTGAGTTTTTGAATTTCAGGCCTTGGTTTCCGCCGGTTTGTGTTTTGGCCGAGATTGGTATATTCGGTCGGCCAAAATGTGGTGCTGTGAACTACAGAACAAACCGTCAAAATTTCATGACCTATATTGAAATTTCATCGACCAACCTGGTATTTTATAGCCTCTGGTGAAGTTTGGGAGCATTCGTACGAGCGGATTGAGACTTCCTTCACAAAATGGTCAAGTCGGCTCCGGGAAGGAGTTTCCTTGGCCATGTGAAGTTTGGCTCGTTCCTTTTCGTTTCTTCCTGCATAAAAGTGTTAGTTAAGCTCAAAGAAGAGTTTTCCAACCGGTTGGCGCGCCTATGCCGTGATTTGGTTTTGTCGGCCATATTGCTTGCGCGCCATCGGCCAGAATGGCTCCGTCGTCTATCTCATGATCCGTGATGATTTCTCCGTCCTATCTTTTGGATTTGCCGACCAAAATGTGATTTTATGGTCGCCTGTGAAGTTTGGTGGACTTTGGTCACGCCGTTTAGGAGTTGGCCGTGTATCCGTCATGGCCGAGAGAAATGTACGGATTGAATTTCTTCAAATCCACTCGGGCCAATTGAGATTTTCTTCGACCGAATTGTTTTAATAACCCTCCTGTGTCATTCCCAAGTGGTGGCCGCCTTGTTTCGTGTGATGGCCTATGTATCTCCTTTTAACCTCCCTTTGGCCGCCATATGCATGTTGGTTTTGAGGTGGTTGATAGGTTTGCTCTATTTCTCCTTCCTGTCAAATGGTTAACTCCTTGCAAAACACTTGAAATCATGATTAGATGGTTTCTCAGATTGTGATCCTCAAGTGACCAACTTGAAGTTCACAATCCAAGAGATTAAAGCACAAACTATAAATTCTTATTTGGTCTTGGTCAATGATCCAAATTTCAAACTATAGTTCAATCTCTTGTAATTTCAGTGAGAAATGAGTTTTGACAAGTGATTATGTATTCTTTCCAATCATCAAAAGTAAATCAAGTTAAACCATGAAATATATTTGATAAAGTGCAATGGTTTAAACGATTTTTCAAGTGAAGATCAAGAGTGATTAGAAATGAATACTAGGTGAGAGTTTACTTACCTTTTGGAAGAGAAACGCCTTGTACAAGGGTGGGCTCATTGGGTGGGACACTTCCATTGTTTGGTCTCCTTTGGGTCTTCATCCTAAGAAAATATTTTTGTATTTTTGTTTGATTTTTGAAAAACTCCTGCAAAATAGAAATAATAGTTAAAAACCATATGGGTTGCCTCCCATAAAGCGCTTTTGTTTTAAGTCATTTAGCTTGACTCCTTCTCTTTCTTTCAATCGTGGTGAAGAGTGGCTGAAGGGCAAAGGATCCCTTTAGCTTCTCCATTCTCCGGTTCAGTGGCTCTTGTGGTGGTGTTGTCGCGCCATAGTCATCTCTCACATCATCTTTGAAAACCAATGCCTTGGGGAAAAGCTTCATAGTTCTCTCAAGCTTCTCTTCAATGGATTGGTCACCTTTAAGCTCCGAATCTTTTGGTGTAAAGATTCTTATCTTGTGAAAGAGATTAGGTGCACCATTAGTCTCCTCTTCAGCTCCATACTCATCAAAGGTTGGAAGTGAGATGGAGTTGATTCCTTAAAGACATTTTCATGCCTCGGTGATGTACTTGCATTTTACATAGTTTTAGCACATCTTTTATGCATCTTTTGCATAGTTTTAGCTTCCATTTGCATCATATCTTGTTCCTTTTCTCTTCTTATGCATTCATGTTAGTTTTAGGTTGCATTTGCATACATATGCATGTTTGGTCCTTTGAAATAGGTCTTTTGGAGCATTCTGGAGCATATGGGACATAAGGAGCATGGAGGGACTTGGCACATGGAAGCAGCTCAACTGGATACGCAAAGGAAGAAGGGAGAAGCCATCTTGAAGACCAGCTCGACCGTCTACTCGACCAACCGGTCGAGTTCCTCAACTCGACCGGCCAAGCTTCAACTCGATCGAGCTGGAAGTCAAAGTCAAACCCGAAAAATGTTGCTTCCCCCTTGACTTTCCTTTGACCCTAAACCTAATCCTCTTTGTATTTAAAGGCTCTAAAAGCCACGAAAAAACCACCAAGCTTTAGATTATTTTGTTTTAGTTTCTTTTAATTTATTGTCTTTTACTTTTTAGAGAGCCTAATCCCATCTTTGTGTTCTTGAAGCTCTTGCTTCTTGAATCCTAGATCCTGGATAATCTCTTTGTATTTGCACTTGCTTATTTCAATAAAAGTTGTTTAATTTCATCTCCTCTTTCTTATGATGTCTCTTTTATTGCATTTGCTTGTGTTTACATTCATGTGTAGTGAGTAGTTACCCATTAGGGTTTGAGATGGGATAGATTAGAGGTTTCATATGCTTAATCCTTCTAGCTTATGGTCTTAATCTAGATTCTCTCTCTTTTGGATAGATCTTAAGGCTACATGACCACTACCCCTGGCTTGTAAGTCCTTAGGCGACTCCCCACACGAAGTGATGGCATTCGCTGGAAAAGATCCACTAAGAGCTCCAATATCTCTTGCTCTAGACATAGAGGTCTAAGGGGTTGGATGGATTAGTTTGGGCAATGATCCTATAGCCTCCAAGGTTTGATTCTCACTGGCTAACCCCCTGTTTCTGAGATCATTCCTTGGTTGATAGCCTCCACCTTGGGAAAGGGTTGGCTAGGCATTGAGAAGCCCAATATCAAGAGAAGCCTTGATACAAGGAGTTTTAAGAGCTAGATTGATTAAGTGTAGATTCCTTTGATTGCAAAACCCTGTCTTGAACCCTAATTCTCTCTTAGCTTGTTAAAGTCGTCACCTTTAGCTTTTTTTCTCAACTCGACCCTAAACTCGATCGAGCTGGTACTCTGTTCCTACTCGACTCGAGTCCTTGGTCGAGCTACTTGTTTACTGCTTTGTTTACTTTTATTGCACTGCATTTCATTTTTTAGGTTGTTAGTGTTACTTCAAATCTATAACTGCTTGCTTGACTTCTGGTTGTTTCATATTCTCATAGAGTGACAAGTTTCCCATTTTGGATTGATAACCTCTTATACTTCAATGACTATGATGGTTAAGAGGAATTGATTGATTGTGTTTGCACCATTTCATCTTTATTCACCACTGTTTGCATTCCACCTCATTTCATATATCACCCACACACAAATCCTATCATCAATTTGGCGCCGTTGCCGATTTGGGAATATTTTTGTTGCATTTGAGTTTCAAACACACTTGGACGATCAAGCTATACCACCCCTGTTCTATTGTACTGCTGGGTTTTTGTCTCTTTTTGCAGGTGTATGCGAACTCGATCGAGTCGGTCAACTGAAGACTTGGTCGAGCTAGACTTCACAACGGGTAGAAAGAGGGTTCAGAGGGTACAAGAGGAACCTGAGGTGTTGTTACTGATAGGGGAATGGAAACCCTTTGGGTAATGGACTCGGTCGAGCTAGGCAAACTCGACCGATTGGTCAAGGAGATGCTCCAAACCGCCACCAACAGAGACAAGGGATTGTTCCACCACCAGTGCAGAACCACAACTTTGAGATCAAGCTGGGAATGATCAACCTTGTCCAGAACAAGATGTTCCATGGATTGCCAAGTGAAGACCCCATTGACCACCTTGATGAGTTTGATAGGCTTTGTGATTTGACAAAGATCAATGGTGTCTCTGAAGATGCCATCAAGCTGAGACTCTTTCCTATGTCTCTAGCTGACAAAGCTCACCAATGGGAGAAGAGCTTGCCCCATGGCACAATCACCACTTGGGATGAATGCAAGAAGGCCTTTCTTGCTAAGTTTTTCTCCACCGGTCGCACAGCCAAGCTTAGAGGAGAGATATCCAGCTTCATCCAGCGAACAATGAGACATTCGCAGAGGCTTGGGAGAGGTTCAAAGGCTACACAAGTCAGTGCCCACACCATGGATTCAACAATGAATCACTACTCTCCACTCTTTATAGAGGATGCTTGCCTAGGTATAGGGAGATGCTAGACACAGCTAGCAATGGGAACTTCCTCAACCAGGATGTAGATGATGGCTGGCAACTTGTGGAGAACATGCTAACTCCAATGGAAGCTATGGAGAAGAGTATGATCGCACCAACCGGAGCTCGACCCACCACTCGATCGAGTCAGATGAGAGAAAAGATGTTAAGGCATTGAATGAGAAGTTGGATAAGCTGATCCTAGCTCAGTCCACAATGAAGAAAGTCAACTTTGTGTCTGCTGAGGAGATGGAACCAGTCCAAGAAGGGGAGGATACACAATTTGCTGAGGTGTGCTACATGAGCAATGGGCAAGGAGGTTACAACAAAGGATACTATAATTACAAGTCCAACCCAGCCATGTCATACCGCAACACTGATGTTGCTAACCCTCAGGACCAAGTCTATCCTCAACAACAGCAAGCTCGATCGAGTCAAGCCCCACAACAGGGTATGGTCAAAAGAACAACTACCAAGGCCCCAAGGGACTTTTCCTGGTCAGCAAATGCACATACCACCTGGCTTTCCCCACCAACCACCCCAGCCTGCACACAAGAGAATGAGCTCAAGGCTATGCTGAAACAAGTTGCTTCAAGGGCAAGCTGATGGTGTTGTGGACACAAGCAAGAAGCTAGCTGAAATCAACTCAAGATCGAGAATCTCAACACAAGGGTTTACTCTCTGGAGAATCATGCTTCTTCTGTTGCTGCTGCTACAAAGCAAGGACAACTACCTGGTAAAGCTATTCAGAACCCCAAGGAACAGTGCAAGGTCATCTTCACTCAAGAAGGACTTGTTGAAGAAGAGGATCAAGAAAGGGTCATTGAAGATTTTTGTTTACTGCTGAATGATGAAGAGATTGTTGCTGCTGAGGCTCCTGGAGTCCAGATTGATCAACCAGAAGTGCAGGCACCTACTGTGGCCATTCACACTTCACCAGTTGAGCTCGCACGACAAGCTCGATCGGCAGCTCGATCGAGTCGAACTCTAGCTCGATCGAGTCCGACCTCTTCTGTCCGACAACCTGTTTTGCTTGATCCTTACCAACCGGTTGCCGCTTCCTCGTCTCGCCTACTTAGTCAAGGTCACAAGGAAGTGATTCACAAGTTCAGAAGAGATCTCAGTGGGATTGGAATTGAGTTGCCTCCTATGGATAGCATGAGTGAGGCATTTGATCAAATGCAAATGGTCAAGGATGTTCTAGCCAACAGTGATAAAGTTTCAGAGGTCCTACAAGAGTCTACTCATCAGTTCAACCTGCTTACTTCACCCACCTTCCTACCAAAGGTCAAGGATCAAGGGAAATTCACTCTCCCTTGCACACTTGGGCATCTTGAGCTTGACAATGCCTTAGTGGATTCTGGAGCAAGCATCAATCTGATCTCTCTCTCCATGGCAGAGAAGCTAGGCATAGCTGGAGCCTTGCAGCGCCCTACTACTTCAATCATCTTTGGAGATGCAACTACTAAGTCTCCTCTTGGAGTGTTCAAGAACTATCACTTGAAAATTGGAGAATGCATCATCCAAACTGATCTCACTGTGATGGAAATGGAAGAAGAGAAGGATTTGCCTCTGTTATTGGGAACCCCTTTCCTTAGTACAGTTGGCGCTTCAATAGACTTTCACAAGCAAGAAGTGATCCTTCACAAGGTGAATAGTTTGGTGTCATATCGCTTGCAGCCTAGAGGTTCAGACTTTTGTGCCACAATTGACAGTACCAATCTCAGTTCTAAGAGTCATGGAGCTACAAAGGTTGTGAAGGAAAGGGTTGACAAGGAACCAAGAGTTGGGAAGGATAAGGATGAGAGAGGACCAAGGATTGAGAAGCCACGTCTTGAGAGGGCTAGAGTTGAGAAACCACGATCTGATAGGCCAAGAGCTGAGCGACTTGTTCAAGCCCCTTGTGTGCTTGATGAAGAGAGCCTTCAAGCTTTGTTTGATGAGCCACTAGGAAGGGCTCTAAAAGAAGGGGAGGATGTAGCCTCTAAGGCAAGACCAGGGATAAAAGAAAAGATCCACCAGCTCAGGCCCCTTCATCAAGCCATCTCAGCTCACAATGACCTTGTTCCCCACCAAGTTTGAAAATGGGAAGATTGAGTACAAGATAAGGTACAAGGGGAGATCAAGGCCATTCTCTAGAGCCAAGCCTTGGTGACTTCAGAACAGTCCAGGGACCCACCAAGCTAAAGGAGCTTCTGTCTCAAGTCCTCACTATCACCCTTGATGGTGGGACTAGCTCAACCAATGCCTAAAAGGTAAAGGTCAAGCTATGGGACCTTAAACAAGCTCACTTGGGAGGAAGTCCCATGTTTATCCTTGTACATACTCTATTTATGCAATTTCTATCTATCTTTATGTTTTTAACCTTTGAATAAGTTAAGTTTAGGTGTCAAAGGAGCCAGCTCGACCGATAGCTCGATCGAGCTAGAAACCAGGGCAACTCGATCGAGCTACACAACTCGACCGAGGTAAGTTTTTGAATTTCAAATTCATAACCGTTTTCTTGGTCAAGGGAGTGGGTCCCACAAGCTGATTTTGGTCCCCCACTACCCTAATTGATCAGAGAACCCTAGCTTCTTGTTCCCCTCTTTATTTCATCTTTTAATCTCAACCACACATCTCAAACAACTCTCTTCCCCATAACTCGATCGAATCCTCTCTCTCTCTCCCACAATCTTAAAATTTCTGAAACTCATCCATCTCTCTCTTCACCACAAGAAGTTTTCGAATTTCTCTCTTCTTCTTTCAAGTTTTTTTGCGATTTCTATTGTTGCTTCTCTTGTTTCGCTCTAGTTTCAGTTTCCTGTTCTTCATTCATCACTCAAGCAAGGTAAAAACCCTAACCCTATAAATCCTCCATCTCGATTCCTCTTGTTTGCTTGTTTTCTCTTGATTTTGGATTGCATATGTCCCTTGTGGACTTGTTATTGAGAATTTGCTTTCATATTTCGCCTCTGCTGGGTAAACTTGTTAGATTTGCTTTCACCTCACCTCTGTTTTACCATTGAATTTGTTGCATGTTTAAAATCCCTTGAATTTGAGTTAGGTATTGGTTAGGTTGCTATGTTCTTCTCTAAAATTGCTTATTGTTCCATTTACTAGTTGTTCTTGGTCAATTTGATTAATTAGCATCTTTCCTGCTCTTAATACATGAATTAGTTTTGGTTATACTCTGTTTTCACCCGACTCGATCGAGTTTGTCACTCGAGTTTTTTGACTCGATCGAGCTAGGTGTCGAGTTAACCAAACCGATCATTACAACTCTAATTCTTTGTAATCTTTGATGCATTTCAGGTACCTAACTGAGAAATCAGAGCAACAAAGATGACTAACAGTGAGGGAAGCCATGCCTCACAAAGGGAGGTGATTGAGGGTGAAGAAACCATTGCAAGCATTGCAAGAGAAGCAAAGCTTAAGAGGATAGCCGATGCGAGAAGGATGGATGAAAGGATGGACGAAGATGATGCAGGAGGGTATGTATACTCTGATGGGAAATCCTCCAGTGAGAGTCGGATGGAGGAAAGAAGAACTAAGAAGAGGAACGACCCCATAGAAAGTGAGAGTGAGCAACGGGTCCAAGAGGAGAAGAATGACTCTCCGAGTGAAGAAGAAGGTGAGGAGACTGAGAGTGAAGAAGAAGGAGAGTTTGAGATTGGGGTAAATGATCAAGGGGAAGAAGGTGATGACTCTCCAAGAGGAGATGAGGAGGAGAACCAAGATGAGCCAATGGAAGAGGCTGAGGAAGAGAAAGAGGAGGATGAGCTCCCCATGTACCAAGAGCACTACAATGCTCTCTTCTCCATGGACTTTGTGGAGACTAAGCACCCACACGATGACACCATGAGAGATCTTGGGATCTTTGAGGATGTGGAGTTGGTGCTCAAGAACATGCAATTGGGGAAGTTCTTCTCTCACCGCATGGAGTCTTACAAGGAGTTGACTTGTGAGTTTTTGGCGTCGATGAAGCATCACGAGTTTGATAGGCTGGCTTGGTTTATCGCTTGTAGTCCCAACCTCTCGCTGGACTCTCCTTCCAAGGCTGATAAACTTACTAGCTTCAGTTCACGACCTAGTGTTTCTAGATCCTTCTCCACACTCACTTCTGCTCTTCTGCGGCTCAAAGCATCAGCTACCACGTTGGCCTTTCCAGGGTGGTATTGAATCTTCACGTCGTAGTCCGCAATAAACTCCATCCAACGTCTCTGGCGCAGGTTGAGATCTGCTTGAGTGAACAAGTATTTAAGACTTTGGTGATCTGTTAATACCTGAACACTCTCCCCGTACAGATAAGATCTCCATATCTTCAGCGCGAAGACAACTGCCGCCATCTCCAAGTCATGCGTCGGATAGTTTTCTTCATGCTTCCTTAGCTGTCTTGAGGCATAAGCTATTACCTTCTCCTCTTGCATTAGAACGCATCCTAACCCAATCCGTGATGCATCCGTATACACCACATATGGCTTGCCAGGTTCCGGTAGAGTAAGAATGGGTGCTTTCGTCAATGCTTCTTTTAGCTCGGCGAATGCACACTCAATTTCTTCACTCCAGACGAATGGAACTCCTTTCCCGGTTAGTCTTGTCAATGGCTTCGCCATGATTGAGAAGTCCTTTACAAACTTGCGGTAGTATCCGGCCAATCCCAGAAAACTCCTTACTTCTGTTGCATTTGTGGGTTGTGGCCAGTCTTGTATAGCCGCTATCTTCTCGGGGTCGACAGAAACTCCTTGTTCTGAAACCCTGTGTCCTAGGAAACCTATCTCCCGTTTCCAGAACCGACACTTGCTGAACTTGGCGTAGAGCTTCTGACTTCTTAGTCTTTCCAAGACCTTCCGCAGATGCTCCTTGTGCTCTTCCTTGGTTTTGGAGTAAACCAATATGTCGTCGATGAAGACTATCACGAATCCATCCAGGTAGTCGTGAAACACCTCATTCATCAATCTCATGAATGCGGCCGGGGCATTGGTCAATCCGAATGGCATGACGACAAACTCGTATTGACCATACCTCGTGTTGAACGCCGTCTTGAATACGTCTGGCTCAAAGATTGAGATCTGATGATATCCGGAGGCTAAGTCGATCTTGGAAAACCAACTTGCTCCTCGCAACTGATCTAACAACTCATCTATCCTCGGGAGGGGATACTTGTCCTTGATAGTGATGTTGTTGATCCCGCGGTAGTCAATGCATAACCTCATGCTACCGTCTTTCTTCTTCACAAATAACACCGGTGCTCCCCATGGTGAGGAACTCGGTCGAATGAATCCCTTGTCCATCAAGTCTTCTAACTGTGTCTTCAACTCGGCTAGCTCTGCTGGGGCCATGCGATATGGTGCCCTTGCTATTGGTGCCGTTCCTGGTTCAAGACTGATAGTAAAGGGGTTCTTCCGGGATGGGGGCAATTCAGTTAATGCCTTGAATACATCCCCGTATTCACACACAACTGAAATGTCTTCCACCCTCAACTCCTTGTCATCTTCTTCTTCCACCACACTGATAGCAATCAGATAAGCTTCACCACACTCCAACTGCTTCTCTATTCGTAGAGCAGCTACTAACGCCACTGCCGTACTAGGACTGATTCCTTGGTACGCAATCTTCTGACGCTGAGATCCTTTGAAGGTGATTCTTCCTCTCTCACAGTCAAGCTGAGCTTTGTAGCTTGACAACCAATCCATTCCAAGGATTACGTCGAAGCGGGCTAGGGGTAGGACTAGTAGGTCAGCCGAAAACGTCTCTCCCTGCATAACAACAGGCACACCTAACACGACACTAGACGCTTTAAGGACTTGGTCTCCGGGGGTTACAACAGAAACCTCCACCAATCCTATCCTATAAGCGTCACCAAAACAAGATGCTACTTCGGGAGTCACAAAGCTATGTGTCGCTCCCGAATCGAACAAAACATGTGTCAGGATACCACCTACACATATTGTTCCTAGCACCACACCACAATACCAATATGCATACTAAATTAAGCAAGCATTCACACAAACTAATATTCTAACAATAACAAGTTAAAGTTAGTTTCCCACAATACCTGTGATGGGACCTTGGTTTGATCCCGACGGGTTTGATGGTCCTGCTTCTAAAGCATACACCTTACCCGAAGAAGTTAGACGCTTAGTCGGGGATTCTTTCATTGGTCGGGGTGGTGCGTTTTGTTTGCCGGATCCTCCTGCTGTTCCAACAACTCTGTTGGGACAACTAGTGGCGTAATGCCCAAATTCGCCACAAAGATAGCATCTGACATGCATGAGAGATTCTGTTGTCTTGAAGGTACGAGGACAATTTCTTGAGAAATGTCCCTTTTCTCCGCATGTGTAGCATCCTCGATCTCCATTTCCAGACTTCTGATTACCCTTGTGGGGTTTTCCTTGATTAGAAGATTGACCTCCCTTCTTTGACTTGGTTGTCGCGTTGAACTCCATTTTCCTTTTGTTCCACGCGGCTTTCTCCTTTTGTAGATATGTCTCTACATTCACCGCTCTCTCTATCACTTCATGAGGGTTGGTGAAAGTGACAGATTGTAGTCGACCTCCTATCTCCGGTTTTAAGCCTTGCATGAATTGTCTCACCAGGGCTTTATCATCCTCGTTACAGTATGAGGCATACCTTTGTAACCTCATAAACTCCGCTTCATAGGCTCGTACACTCTTCTCGCCTTGCTCCAATCTCAGAAATTCTTGAGTTAGACGATCCCGTGCTTCTGGTGGAAAATACTTCTGCTCAAACTCGTGTTTGAACTTCTCCCAAGTATTGACATACTGGCCTTTTTGTCGATCCACACTCTCCCACCAGTTTAGTGCGTCCTTCCGTAGATAGTAGATTCCAACGTCCTTCTTGAAGTTGATTGGACACCTAGTTGCAGCGAAATTCCTTTCGATGCTTTGTAGCCATGCGTCCGCCTGGTAAAGATCTGGCTCTCCTTCAAAGTGGTAAGTCCCCAACGTCTTCATATGGTTACTATCTTCAGAAAATCTGGTGGTGGCGGCACTCCATTGCCGTTACCGGGTATGGCTCGATGTAGTACTTGAGATAAGAGATTATGCACCATTGATAAGGTCGGATCGGCTTGCGC